>MU223771.1:676576-689602 GCA_018584345.1 Thuja plicata | reverse complement strand
AAAGGGGTCTGTGAGGTCCTACCCCAACCCATCATAGAACAACTGATATTTTCATATTTTGGTTATCAAGATGATACATTATTTGATATATTGACTTATGGGATAGTGATTTCATAACATTCGATATTATGTGATGATGTTTATTTGATGATGCTAGGATTTACTTTTATATGCTTATGATACAATGATCTTGATTTTATGATATAGTAGAAGGATTTGGTTTATGAATTTTATGTTTTGGAATTTCAATTATGTTATGTGGTAAATGAATGTGCACTAAAGATTTGAAATTATGCAAATGATCTTTTATAGTTAATTGTAAATGTTAGAGGAGATGCAATTAAAGGATTCTGAGAATGATTTTGTATATACTTGTGGATGACCTAAATATGGAAATAATGTCTTTTAAATTTATGACTATTTAGATACATCAAATTATTATTATTGTTATATATATGATTTCTTCCTTGGACTACTGATGCTTTGATCGAGTGTGCAGGTGATTAGAACATGGATTCAAAATCGGGGAAACAAGATTGGATTTATGTGAAATTCAGTATAAAACCAAGGTTAACTCTAGAGAGAGATATAACCTCATTTTTTGGTGATTTATTTTGTAATTGTGAATATGCATGTATGTTTTTGATTAAGGTAAAAACAGGGTTTGAAAGGACCCCGAAACCTTGTACAAAATACTACTAGAGATAAGCATCAAAAGCCCAATACAAACATAGTTTTCATGCAACAAAAAAGGCAGGACCCCAACAAACACCCAAGCCCAAAACAAGAAATAAAAGAACTGCCAAAAAAAAATGCACGGTTCCCAACACAATTTCTAGCACAACTTCCAGAAAAAATTCTAGAACTTGAGAAAAAACATTAAATTGTTCTTTGGTAGGCTTCCTCTACCTCCTTCTGCATTTCTTCCATTTTGTCAATGGACTCCTTCTGCTCTAGCATCTCTTTTGGGATCTACAAGATTTTCCTTTTAAGACCACTTCGGGTTCTTTTCCCTGGGCCCGAACTTCCTGCCTTATCATCAATGGTAATTGTAGTATTTTCCAGCAGACTTCTTTCCAGGTAAGCATATAATGCTTTCAGGTTCTAAAATGATACTTGAAGCCCATCATTTCTATGTTTAAGAATGACACGTATCATGTGCCCATTGTGGCTTATTTGCTTTTTCATATCCTGCATCTTTTCTTCCACAATTGCGTTAACTCTTGTAATGAGCTCCTCATCTTTGTTGCTGTTATTTACCTTAATCACCAAGTTCTTCTCCATTTCCTCCACCTTGGACTTAAAAGGCTCCATAGCTTCCTACATCTCAGTCAATTTCTGCTTCATAATCTTCATCTCCTCACTAAGCTAGTCTTCCATACTCGCCCCATAGTCCTCTTTGCTTTTCAGAATTCTATCATCAATTTAAAAAACCCACCACTTCGGGGTCCCTTCTCTGTTTCTTCTTATTTTTGTTATCAACCTTCAAAATTGGCTACTCATTTTGATCCTCCTTTCCCTCATCCTCATTATTTTTCTCCTCCTTTTCATCTCCCTCTTTTTTCCCTCCCTCAAATTCCATCTCTTGGTTTCCTGTATCATTACCCTTGCCCTCTTCATCAATCATAGGCGTATCCTCCTCGTCAATCTGAGAAACCTCCTTACTCAGCTGAAATTATTTTTCCTTAACTAGAATCTCTTCATTTGTCTCACAACCTTCTCGATCAGTCAGAGTCATTTCCTCCTTTTCCTCATTCTAGTTCTCTTCATTGTTACCCTAATTCTCTAGGATTTCATCATCAGTCTCCTCCTGCCTTTCTGGGTTTGCCTTCTTTTTAGTTCTAACACTCTTCTTCAAACTCTATTTTTTGTTTTCTTTCTTAACATGCCTCACATTCCCTTTTACCCTTTTGAGGATAGGCTCTGGGACATGATTACGGGCATACTTTGAGATCAACAGAATGAGCCCCACATGGAGCACTAGGTTACTCAATTTATTTCTATGCTCCATCATGCTATTATGCAACGAGCTCAGGAGGTAAAAAGGAAAGGAAACCCTTTATATCATGCCTAAAATGATTAGCTAGAACAAAGTGCAGATTATAAATTTTAGAGTATCTACCGTCCAAAGTAAAATACTCGATCATCACTGTAAGAATCTTCGCCCAGTGCGACTTAATTTTTTGATATCAACATAGTCCCTCGTCCCTTTGCTTAAAAGGGCCTCTTCTTCTTCTATTTTAGGAAATATTTTGAAAGCTTGGGTCCCATCCCTCTTATTATCCCTGTAAAATTTCATTCCGTCACATGAAAGGCCCGTGATTTCAGAGATAACCCTCATAGTCAGAGTGAAATATTTCCCCCATAGGTTAACCTTTCCATCCTTCCAACCCTCTACAAATTTTTTTGTTATCTCCATATCCCATCCATGGAGCTTCTCCAAATACTATGATACACCTCCCTTTTTCAACCTTTTCTAGACCTTCTTCTTCTGTTTCCATTTGGTGCAGTCTATTGGCTCCTCCCTCTTCAGACCTCCCCCCATAATGCTCTTCGCATTCTAAAAAATGCAGGTTCTCAGAGGTCTGGAACATAATACATTTGGAATCTTTACTGTAGTGATTATTCAGATTCAAAATGCACATTAACACCCATAATCTGTGCAGGGTCAGATTATTCATTAATCCCATTTCCTTTGAATGATAGCTCACATCACATTTCATCATTATATATGACCTCATAATTAATTATGTTTATTAATCACTCCTTCAATATTGTTAATCCTATCGTGCCTGATAAGACTAAAAATCTCCATTTTAAGATCCACCTCTCCTCTCCAATATTTTATGACATCAGATTGTACACCCATGTTAGCTAAGCTATCAGCCGTCATGTTACCTTCCCTGAAAACGTGGGAAATATGATAATCTTCGAAAGTGGACATAATAGAATTGATTTTTTCAATGATGTGGCTGATAGTCCATGAAGCTTCATGATTGCCTTTAATACAATTTATTATGTTAAGAGAGTCTCCCTCCAGCCACATTTTAGAAAAGACCTTATGGGATAAATATGAGGGCACATTTTTCTATTCATGAGGGTAACATATATGCATGTATGTTATTGTAATATGTTCATTTGTAATTCCAACTAGGCATGCCAAGTGTTATAAATGTGATGTGTTTATGTGGTGTCAATTGAAACATGTGCAAGTGAGTGGCATGCCCATGGGAGTTAAGCGAGATTAGACACTTACCAAAGAGTCACCATGTAGGGCTATTTGTTTTGGAGTCAAACCTTGAGTCCCATCACATAATTTCGTGGGTTAACTCTTAGTGGGTCTTATAGGGGTTAGAATGCGCCCAAGAGGGTAGTTAGGGTTAAAATTAGCTAGCCCTCTGGGTGTACTATGGGTTAGGAGTTAATTTTTAGCCATTTGGTTGTCAAAATATCATTTATGGCCCTCCTAAAGTACCCTTTTTCAAGAGTGGCGAAAATTGAAGAAAGACATGACCACCATCTTCTCCAAAAATTTGGTCTTCCTTTCATTTATGAGAGGAGACAAAGTGGAAGGAAAAGAGGACTCAAGTCATCTCTCATTATGATTAGTAGGTGGGGAGTTGGTGAGAGAGCCCTTTTAGTGAGAGTTTGGAGGAAAGTTTGGGTTGCTTGCCCACTCTCCAAACTTGGAGACTGCTAGTTGAGTTAGTGACACTTGGAGATTTGACTAAGGAGAGGAAAAGCTTAAGGAAGGGAAAAGGCTCAACTTCAACTCATTTTCCATTAGCTTGGAGCAAGTTTGGTTCTCTCAAGCCAAGAGAAATCTCATATGTTATGCATTTCCAGTATTATATATTTGATTCTTGGTATATTTGTATCATGTAGTAGCAAAGTTGTGTTTTTGCATGACATTTTTGGGAATGACATTTCTGGTATCAGAGCCATGTTTCAATCCATGGAACCTAAGCCCATTACGTTCAACTCATAACTTTTAAACCTTTGTGTAGGATGCCTCCAATCATGCGTAATACTCGCAAACGCGGGAGCGGTCATACACAAGCCTCCTCGACACAAGTGGATGTTGAGCCTGAGGTAGAGGTACTTGGAGGGAATCAAGAACCCCCTCATGAACCCCCTCTGAATCTTAATTAGGATATTTTGGCAGCTTTGCAGAACCTATTCGGTATCATTCAGGAGAGATTGCCACCATTTATAGATCAATGAGAGTCAGAAGGGCATAGGACCGCTATCAAAGAATGGAGTAGGAGTCCTCCACCTAGTCGTGCTGAGGGCCATGCTGACCATGAGGCAGAGTTAGTGCATATGCCAGTACCACCACCTAAGGTAGTACCTAGAGTGGATAGGAGATCACCCCCAAATGTAGGAGATCTGATTGGTGAGTTACTTTGACTCAAGACACCACTATTTTTAAGGATCCATGAATGGAAGTGGTGCAGAGCACCCTAGGGTTTTCACTTTGAAGCCCTAGCTGTTTAGCAATGGTGGTCTGGGAGCAGATCATAGTAGCAGTCAGTCTTTTTCCTAAAACATTAACAGTTCTTAACTCCTAGCGAAAGAGTGGGTCAGTCGCGCAGTCGGCAGATGATCGGCAGTTGGCATCAAACAGTCTGCGATGATATGACAAAGGCTGGTCGCCAAGTTGGGAGATGATTGATGGTTAGCATCAAACAGTCTGCGATGACACGACAAAGGCTGGTCGCCAAGTTGGGAGATGATCGACGGTTAGCATCAAACAGTCTGCGATGACACGACAAAGGCTGGTCGCCAAGTCAGGAGATGATCGACGGTTAGCATCAAACAGTCTGTGATTACATGACCAAGGCTTGTCGCCAAGTCAGAAGAAGGTCGGTGGTTAAATTACTAAGTGCTGCGACAACGCGACAACAGTGAGTAGCGAGGTCGCAGGATCACAGGTGGTAAAGTCAATCAGTGTGGCGATGACGCGACAATAGTGAGTAGCAAGGTCACAGGATCACAGGCGGTTAAGTCAATTAGTGTGGCGATGACATGACAATAGTGAGTAGCAAGGTCGCAGGATCACAGGCGGTTAAGTCAATCAGTGTGGCGATGACGTGACAACAATGTGTAGCAAGGTCACAGGATCACAGGCGATTAAGGCACTCAGTGTTGCGATGACGTGATAACAACGTGTAGCAAGGTCGCAGGATCACAGGCAGTTAAGTCACTCAGTATTGCGATGATGCGACAACAGTGTAGCAAGGTTGCCAGATCACAGGCGGTTAAGTCAAAAAGTGTTGCGACAACGAGATGACGGTGAGTCGCATGATCGCAGGATAACAAGCAGTGAAATTTATCAGTACTGCGATATCGCGACTAAAGGAAGATTTGAATTGTCAACGTTGGAAGAAAATGCCAAGATAAAAAGAGAATGCCACAGAGGAAAACGTTTTCCACGTCAATAGCCATGCTGAGAATGATGATAGTTGCAGGAGGAAGATGAAGAGCCGAGGTAGTTAGAATCTTCAGACGGCGGGTAACCTAGAAACGGTTACAAATCAACAAGAGGCCGAATATATGATCAAGGAGGAAAACTTGTAGAAGTGTGGTTGGAGAAGTTAGAGACTGAGTAGACTAGCTAAGAAGATTTCAGTTTGCTTTGTAATTTTCAGACTTTCAATAAAGAATAGTTCTTGTGTGTTCTGTGTGTTCTTTTGTATTTTGTGCAGACTTCTGTAGAGTAGGATTTTGAATTCAGTCAAGGCTCATGGATGCTTTTTGACTCTTATAATCCATCCTATGGAGTGTGACTGTCAAGAAGCATCCCTCATGTATTTGTATTCTATTTGTGTGTCTGTGACTGAGAAGTGGCTAGTCAGAATTGTAAACAAGTCCTAGGCGAGCTCAATGGTCCGGCTAGAGAACTTGTAGGAGAGAGAGATATAAGAAGAGAGGTACATGACTGACTTTATTTAGTCATGGAGAGAAAGATAAGGTAGAGAGTGAAGCATTTCGATGGGCAGGAAACCTAAGAGAGAGGGAGTAGAGAAATCCTTCTGGTTAGGGTTTGTGAGTAACCCTAAGAGACTCAAGTGTGAGTCTAAAGGATCCTGAAAGTGAAGAGGGTCCAAGGTAAGATTCCTAAAAGAGAGTAGGAGTCTAGAAGAGAAAGGTGACCTCCCCATCAGGAAGTGAGGCTAAGGCATGGCTCTTGAGTTTGGAGCAGTGCTTTGTGTTGTGCCCTTATGGGAGAAATATGAGGGCACATTTTTCTATTCATCTTCTGAGAGGGAAAACCTATACATGGTAGAGAATAGAAGAACTTAAGAGTAACCTATCTATGAATAACATTACATGGGAAACCTTCTTAGAAATTTTCAAAGACCGATATCTATCAAAGTACTTTAGGCAGCGTTGCATAGACGAGTTCCATGACCTCTAGCAGAGAGGACTTATAGTTTTACAATACGAGAGCAAGTTTCTCAAGATCTTACCCTATGTGGATTACATGAGAGATGAGAAGCTTAGGGTCAACTTCTTTGTCAAGGGGTTGAATGTTGCAATTTTAGGATTTGTACGCATGGTGGCCCCAGTAAATTTTTGAGAGGCCATAGAGAAGGCCTTAATAGAAGAGGAGGTCTAGGGTAGACCTCATGATCCGTCACAAAACTGAAACCCTACACCGCAGACTTCTAGTTATTAGAGACCCCCTTGGAAGGGGAACCAGAGGCATTCATTGGAACCTTTCAGAACCCCTTAGCAACAAACTCAGCAGAATCAGAGATCTAGGCCATCACAAGGTTAGCAAGGCTCTAAGCCCAAACAGTGGCAAACATAGGGACCCATACAAGATCAGAGATCACATGCACCTTTCACACCTCTAGCTAGGACTCAACAGTACTCTAGAGGTGGATTTAGTGGGTCCAGTAGGACTGGGGAATCGAAACAGTCTAGGCCTCAGGGGATTTAGATTTAGGCACGAGGACCTTGTTTCTCTTATGGTGCCATGGGTCATTTAGCTAGAGAGTGTCCATAGGGACAGACAATTGGTAGTCAGAGAGTAGATACTTCAGAGCCTACAGTGGGAGACATGGGTCATTGTCATAGAGTTTTTGTGGTGGTTGATAACTGCCAAGCTGAGCACCAGGCCATAGTTATTGAGGATGTAGGTATGATCTGAGGTAGTATTATTACTATCCTATTTGATTCAGGAGCTACTGATTCTTTCATTTCTCCATTTGTAGTGGAGCATTATGGGCTAGTGATAGCTAGATAAGAGGTGAATTGGGAGGTTGAGTTAGCTTCGAGTGCTAGAGTGTCAGTTGATTCTGTAGTCAAAGGTTTCCAGGTTCAGATAGGAGACATGAACACTATGATTAATCTATGCATTACACCTCTAGGATCATATGATGTAGTTCTTGGCATGGATTGGCTTTGTGGCCACAACTCCAAGATGGACTGTAGACAAAAGAGGGTCTAATGTGTGGATGATTTTGGTACTCCCATGACTATAAAAAGATTTCAGAGGCCTGTATCTCTTCATATGATCTCCGCTATTCAGCTTAAGCAGTGTATGCATAAGGGATGCCAGTTATTTGCAATTACCATTAGTGATAGGGAGGAGGAGGAGAAGGAACATTCCCTCAATGATCACCCAATATTACAAGATTATGTAGATGTTTTCCCATCAGAGCTACCCGATATGCTGCCACCTAGGGAAGTTGATTTTCATATAGACCTTGTGCCGAGAGATGAACCAATTTCTAGAGCCCCTTATAGGATGACCACTCATGAGCTCAATGAGCTCAAGATTCTATTAGAGGAGCTATTGGAGAAAGGGCACATTCACCCTAGTGTGTCACCATAGGGAGCACCCATCATCTTCATTAAAAACAAGGATGGATCTCTTAGGTTGTGCATGGATTACCACCAGTTGAACAAAGTAACAATTAAGATTTGGTATCCACTTCCTAGGATTGATGATTTATTTGATTAGCTACAGGGTGCCCGTGTGTTCTCAAAAATAGATATGAAATCAGGGTACCATCAGTTGAGGATTATGGAGAGTGACATCCACAAGACAAATTTTCATACGAGGTATGGTCACTATGAGTTTACAGTGGTTCCATTCGGCCTCACAAATGCTCCAGCTGTATTCATGAGTCTTATGAATGGAGTATTCCACACCTTCGTGGACAGATTTTTAGTTGTGTTCGTGGATGATATCTTGATTTATTTCCGTAATGAGCAGGAGCATGAGGAGAACCTGAGACAAGTTTTGCAGTGCTTGAGAGATAACTAGTTGTATGGAAGCTTGTCAAAGTGTGCTTTCTTTAGATCAGAGGTCCACTACCTTGGACATGTTATATCAGGTGATGGGATCACAGTCAACCCATCAAAGATTAGAGCCATTATGGATTGGCCAACACCTACCACTGTGACTAAGGTCAGGAGCTTCATGGGATTAGCAGGATATTATAGATGGTTTGTTGAAGAGTTTTCTAGGTTGGGAAAAAAATTTGAATGGACGGAGAAGTGCGAAAGAGATTTTCAAGAGCTCAAGAGAGCCCTTACTAGTGCACCTATCCTTGCTGTGCCCGACCCTTCAACAGACTTTGTGGTATGCACAGATGCATCATTAGATGGACTTGGAGCTGTCCTTATGCAGAATGGATGAGCTATTTCCTGTGATTCTAGGAAACACAAGATTCACAAGATCAACTATCCTACCCATGACCTTGAGCTTGCTGCAGTGGTACACACATTGGTGAGATGGCAACACTTCCTCTCTTGGGTCACCGATTTGAGCTCCATTATGATCATCAGAGTCTTCAGTGCATCTTTACTCAGCTAAATCTTAATGCACGACAGAGGAGGTGGATGTAATTCCTTTGTGAGTATGATTTTGATGTTCACTACATCAAGGGGAAAGAGAATGTAGTAGTAGATGCTTTGAGTAGGAGGAGACATGAGCTTTCTTCCATGACTACTGGTACTGATTTGAGGGATCGTATACTTGAGCACTTGCATGAGGATGAGTTTTATTCAGAGTGTTTTCAGTTGGTTCAATCCTAGAGATCCCTTAAGGGGAAATATGATGGTTATTCCTTAGAATTTGATGGACTTCTTTGCCATAGGGGCCGCATATATGTCCCTACTTTTGGTGGGTTGTGTGTGCTAAAATTGTGTCACACTTCTATGTGTCATTCCATTCAAGGTTGCTCAAGAATGAGGCCTCAAATATCGACTCATAGCTCCCTAGTCATGGAGTGCAAAGGTGTTTGATGAAGGCCCTCAGATTGACCTAGTTGTGCCTATGCAAGTACACCATGAAATGAGAGATTCAATGCATGAAAATAAAATCTATTCTATATGATAACAATGCATGATTATTCTATAAAAGGAAATATGCAAGCTTAATCTATGGAAGAAAATATGAATTTAATCTAATATGAATCTAATCTACATGAATATCCATGGATGCAAGAAGAAGAAGAAGACAAGAAGAGAGAAGTTGCAATATCCAAGCCAAAGTGCTCAAATCCTCCTCCAAAATTTCTCTCCAAACCTGCAGCATAACAATACATAAAAATTCTATATAAGAATGAGAAGGAGAGGGCTCCTTATAAAGAAAAGTGAACGATTTAGATTAAGAGGAAAAAAGAAATGAGCAATGGTGGAGATTAAATCTTTGGTTGATCCATGTGCTCATTAAAGCAAAAAGCCCACCACTTAGAAAGATGTGAAGAAAAAGGGATTTTTATTTAATTTATTTCCCTTTTCAACAAAGAAAGAGCTT
Organism: Thuja plicata; assembly: GCA_018584345.1. Taxonomy (NCBI): domain Eukaryota; kingdom Viridiplantae; phylum Streptophyta; class Pinopsida; order Cupressales; family Cupressaceae; genus Thuja; species Thuja plicata. The sequence goes on along the minus strand of MU223771.1, from coordinate 679,824 downwards.
TAAGCGGGGATTTTTATTTATTTAATTAAAAGAAGGGTTTTCTTTTAATTAAATAAATTAGAAGAATTTTATTTAATTAAATGGGAGGAATTTAATTTAATTATATAAGATGAATTTTATTTAATTAAAAAGGAGAAATTTAATTTAATTAAATAAGATGAATTTTATTTAATTAAAAGGGAGATTAAATCTTTTAATTAAATAAAAATGATCAAACCTTAAGAAATATTAAAATAATTGAATTAATTACAATTTGATCAAGAAAATTGATTTGAATTGAAAATGTTGCAAAGCATTGATTCAGGAATTTGATAAATTGATAAATGGGGGCCCATAGTCCAGGCGACCACTTTAGGGTGCATACAGGTTGCATGATTTAATTATACTTGAGGCTCATAAAGCACCATATGCAATGCACCCCAGGGTTAAGAAGTTGCATGCGGATTTCAGGTAGCTTTATCAATGGCCAGGTATGAGATTGCACATTGCTAGGATTATGTCCAGATGTCTTGAGTGTTATAGGGTTAAGGCAGAGCATAGCCACCTAGGTGGGCTTCTTCAACCACATGAGATACCCGAGTGTAAGTGGGATACTATTTACATGGAATTTATTGTTGGTCTCCCTATGTCCTCACGCTACCATGATGCCATCATGGTGATAGTTGACAAGTTGACCAAAGTTGCCCACTTTTCACCAGTTCGTACTACTTTCATAGCACCTGTAGTAGCACAGGTATTCTTGCAAGACATTTTTAGACTCCATGGCGTTCCTCGTAAGATTATATCTGATCAAGATTCTCTCTTCACATCATCATTTTGGAGAGAGTTGCAGATAGAATTGGGCACCAAGCTCAATTTTAGTACATCCTATCACCCTTAGACTGATGGATAGATAGAGAGGGTCAACTAGGTATTGGAGGACATGTTGCGTATGTATGTGATGGACCATCAGAACTGATGGGAGGAGTACCTACACTTAGTAGAGTTTGCCTACAATAATGGACATCACATGTCACTAGGTATGCCTCCTTACCAGGCCTTATATGGTAGGCCATGTAGGACACCATTGAGTTGGGACAAAATTGAAGATAGAGTATGCATTGGGATAGACTTAGTTAGGGACATGGAGTAGTAGGTAGATTTGATTAGACAACATCTTAGAGAGGCTCAAGATAGGCAGAAGAATTATGCAGATGTGAAGAGGGTTGATAGAGAGTATATTGTTGGAGATAGGGTCTTTCTGAGAGTGCGCCAATCCATTTTAGAAAGGTATCTAAGCTTGCACCTTGATTTGTAGGACCTTTTGAGATTCTGGAGAGAGTAGGTCCAGGGGCTTATTGTCTAGCCCTACCACCTAGCCTGTCGTGCATCCACGATGTGTTTTATGTTTTAGTATTGCAAAAATATATTTATGATGAGTTTCATATTATTGATATGGATGCCTTATAGGTGGAGTAAGATGGGTAGCTGGCTTTGGAGCCCATTCACATTTTGGATCGATGGACTTTGGTCCTTTAAGGGAGAGAGATGGACCATGTTAGGGTCTAGTGGGATTGTTATGATGAGGTCACAACATCATGGGAGGACAAAACACATATGAGACATGAGTACCCCCATCTTTTTGATGAACTCTAGGAGGAAGTTCATGCCTAGGGGGGAGGATGTGAGGTCCTACCCCGACCCATCATAGCACAACTGATATTTTTATATTTTGAAACATTATTTGATATATTGACTTATGGCATAGTGATTTCATAACATTTGATATTATGTGATGATGTTTATTTGATGATGCTAGGATTTAATTTTATATGCTTATGATACAATGATCTTGATGTTATGATATAATAGAAGGATTTGGTTTATGAATTCTATGTTTTGGAATCTCAATTATGTTATGTGGTAAATAAATGTGCACTAAAGATTTCAAATTATGCAAATGATCTTTTATAGTTAATTGTAAATGTTAGAGGAGATGTGATTAAAGGATTTTGAGAATGATCTTGTATATACTTGTGGATGACCTAAATATGAAAATAATGTCTTTTAAATTCATGACTATTTAGATACATCAAATTATTATTATTGTTATATATATGATTTCTTCCTTGGACTACTGATGCTTTGATCGAGTGTGCAGGTGATTAGACCATGGATTCAAAATTTGGGAAACAAGATTGGATTTATGTGAAATTAAGTATAAAACCAAGGTTAACTCTACAGAGAGATATAACCTCATTGTTTGGTGATTTATTTTGTAATTGTGAATATGCATGTATGTTATTGTAATATGTTCATTTGTAATTCCAACTAGGCATGCCAAGTGTTGTAAATGTGATGTGTTTATGTGGTGTCAATTGATACATGTGCAAGTGAGTGGCATGCCCATGGGAGTTAAGAGAGATTAGACACTTACCCTAGAGTCACCATGAAGAGTTCCCATGTAGGGCTACTTGTTTTGGAGTCAAACCTTGAGTCCCATCACATAATTTCATGGGTTAACTCTTAGTGGGTGTTATAGGGGTTAGAATGAGCCCAAGTGGGTAGGTAGGGTTAAAATTAGCTAGCCCTATGCATGTACTATGGGTTAGGAGTTAATTTTTAGCCATTTAGTTGTCAAAATCTCATTTATGGCCCTCCTAAAGTACCCTTTTTCAAGAGTGGCGAAAATTGAAGAAAGACATGACCACCATATTCTCAAAAACTTTGGTCTTCCTGACATTTATGAGAGGGGAAAAAGTGGAAGGAAAAGAGGACTCAAGTCATCTCCCATTATGATTAGTAGGTGGGGAGTTCATGAGAGAGCCCTTTTAGTGAGAGTTTGGAGGAAAGTTTGGGTTGCTTTCCCACTCTCCAAACTTGGAGACTACTAGTTGAGTTAGTGACTCTTGGAGATTTGACTGAGGAGAGGAAAAGATTAAGGAAGGGAAAAGGCTCAACTTCAACTCATTTTTCCATTAGCTTGGAGAAAGGTTTGTTCTCTCAAGCCAAGAGAAATATCGTATGTTATGCATTTCCAATATTATATCTTTGATTCCTCGTAGATTTGTATCATGTAGTAGCAAAGTTGTTATATTTTTGCATGCCATTTTTGGACATGACAGGGTCATGGGGACTTTCTAGGGGTCCTAGTACACCTTATCACATGGTAGGACCCCTAGGAAGTCCCCATGACCCCTTTAGACACATTGGAACAATCAAGTGTGTCCTAAGGGGTCCTACGACCTCTTGGGACACAGTTGAGAGTT
>MU223771.1:651986-675982 GCA_018584345.1 Thuja plicata | reverse complement strand
CCAATGTGTCGAAAGGGGTCATGGAGACTTATTAGGGGTCCTAGTACACCTTATCACACATTAGGGGTTATAATACACCTTATCATGTGTTATGACCCCTAGGAAGTCCCCATGACCCCTTTCGACACATTTAAATAATCAAGTGTGTCCCAAGGGTCCTACGACCTCTTGGGACACACTTGGTTGTTCCAATGTGTTGAAAGGGGTCATGGGGACTTCCTAGGGGTCCTATTATTCCTTATCACATGTTAGGACCCCTAGGTAGTCCTCATGACCCCTTTCGACATATTTCAACAATCAAGTGTGTCCCAAGGGGTCCTACGACCTCTTGGAACACACTTGAGCATTCCAATGTGTTTAAAGGGCTCATAGGGACTTCTTAGGGGTCCTAGTTATCATGTGTTAGGACCCCTAGTAAGTTCCTATCACCCCTTTCAACACATTAGAACACTCAAGTGTTCCCCAAGAGGTCATAGGACCCCTTAAGGCACAATGGAGTTTTCCAATGTGTTCTCGGGGGTGAAAAAAGGACCTAAGAGGTCCTAGTACACTTTATCATGTGTTAGGACCCATAGGAAGTAACCATGACCCCTTTCAACACATTGGAACAATCAAGTGTGTCCCAAGGGGTCTTACAGGACACACTTGAGTGTTCTAATGTGTTGAAAGGGGTTGTGGGGACTTCTTAGGGGTCCTAATGTGTGATAAGGCGTACTAGGACCCCTAGGAATTCCCCATGACCCCTTTTGAACTATTAGAATGCTCAAGTGTGTCTCAAGAGGTCGTAGGACCCCTTGGGACACACTTGATTATTTTAATGTGTCGAAAGGGGTCATGGGGATTTCCTAGGTGTCCTAAGGCATGATAAGGCATATTAGGACCCCTAGGAAGTCCCCATGACCCCTTTCAACACATTGGAACACTCGAGTGTTTCCCAAGAGGTTGTAGGACCCCTTGGGACACACTTGATTGTTTCAATCTGTCAAAAGGGGTCATGAGGAATTTCTAGGGGTCCTAACACATGATAAGGCGTACTAGGACCTCTAGGAAGTCCCTATGACCCATTTTGACACATAAACTTGTGTTGACTTCAATATAGACCTTAAAAATTTGGATAAAGCACTTGCAAGAAGAGAAATACTTGATAATCCACTTCAAATTGATACATGGGATTATGGTGGGAGACTTCCACATTTATAAAATTCAACAATTTTGGCATGCCAACTCAAGAGTGTCACCAAATGTGAAGGATGTCTTGAAGTTGAGAGTTGGCAACCGAGCCCGCACTCCACATCCTAAAAATTATGTGGAGGTAAGTCAAACAATGTTGTATAAAACAATTTGTGAGACAAATCCAACATTGAAAATATCATAAACGTCTTTTGAATCAGTGAAGCCATTTTATTGTGTACCCCTTAAGATTCAGAATACATGTTGTTGCAAATATCATGTTGAGTTTTCAATGCGTCATGAACTATTATGGTCCATTCATTTTACTTTGCATACTAATGAAACACTAGAGGATTGTGGTGCAAGTGGTCTTCCCAACTCATCAAGAGACTTGCTAGATCAATTTTTATATCGTAGAGATGATGGTTGTTTATTTTATAAAAAAGATTGCTTAAATGCCAAGTGCTCAGAATTTGGTGGCTTGTCTAAGTTTAGGACATGTTTTCATGAGGGTTTGGAACACGATTTTGGAAAGACACTCACCCAAAAAAAGGTATATGAAACAATGAAATATACATTGAAGAGTGGAGGTGAAGGCTCTAGATGTGAGTTAGTTGTAAAAGAATACAATGTTGCTGATTTTATTTCAGATTTCAAGACAAATATTTTTTTACAAGTATGCAAGGCATAGTCATAGGTCTCAATGGTTGGATCAAAAATTCAGGATGTGTAAGGAAAATTTCCCCATTGGAACTATTATATCTTTTGTAGCCTTTGCGGAGAGGTATACATTGCAGCCCCAAAATGAGACTCAAGCTCAATATTACAATTCCATCCAGGTTGCTATTTTTGTACATATCACATATAGGCATTCCCCTAATAGCACAAAATATGAGTGAAAGATAATCAGAGAGTACCATTTTTATATGAGTGATGATAGGTCTCACTCTCATGAGTTTGTCCAACATTATTTTTTGAACTATTTTTACTTCTTATAGGAAATTTATATTGCTATGGATAGGCATCTCATTTGGTTAGATAATTGCACCGGTCAATTTAAGAATGTCAGAATGTTTTATTGGTTTGTAGAATGCATGTGGAGAGAGGTGTACCTCATATTTGGAGTTTTTTTGAGTTAGGGAATGGGAAAGAGGAGCATGATGGAACATGTACGTGTGCGAAAAGAGCTCTAGTTAAGGATCAATTGAGGATTTTAGGTGTTGTACTTCTTGATGCTTGTTCTATTATTGATTGGTGTACTTTAGCATCGTCACAAGGGGGGACTCTTGATTCTAAAGTGCGTAGATTATTTTGGTTGGTTGAGGAGGGAACTATAGGAGATAGATTGGATTGTCAAATAGTGAAATACTCTTAAAAAATACATTCATTCTGAAGCTCTGATAGTAGTACATGGACCATTTGGACACGAGAGTTGGCTTGTTTTTACCCAATGTGTTTTCAGTATGATTGGGATCATTGTGAGTCAAGTGAGTGGGTGGATACATGGGTTCCACAGTATCTAACTCCTTTACTTTTGACACTCTCTATAAGAAATGATATGGACAATTCAATTGAGTATGACCATCTTTGAGAACTTCTGCAGCCAGGAGATGTTTTTGCATTGGTTGCACCATAGGGGAATGATGAGATGTCAAATTATTGGTTAGCACATTATGTTTGAGGTAAACAATAACTTGTACAACCGATGACAGATGGTGATGGGTTCACTTATCCTACTAGTTAATTTGTTGTTGCAGGAACATGGCTGCAAACATACATGATTAGAAAGAATGGAATTCCTACATTTGAAGAATATGAGAAGCACAAAACTATTCTCATGTATTCACACCTTGTTATAGCAATAAATGTCAAGTTGTCAAAGCATCAAGAAAGGAAAAAGACAAAATAAATTTGGACTATTAGTACTGTTGATCACGAAGCACTATTGGAGACCCTAAAGCAAAGAGATGACCCTTCAGGAACACTTGACTAGGTAATAAATTAACTTAGTGCAAGGTTTTCTAAGTTTGTTAAGCTTAAATTCAATACATTAATTTCACCTTTCTTAGATTATATTTTGAGTCCATAAACTTGGTTTTGTATGTGGATTGTAACTTGTGCATGAGCACCTATGAAGAAACCTAGGGTCACCATGGATTCAATCTGAGATAGAAGGAAAAAAGAATCCTTAATGGTTAATTGAGATCTTTTGAAGCCTATAATGGCAATTTGTAACAATCAATTTGATTTAAAAGCTAAATGTCCTAGAAGTCTTGATAAGGACTTAGGACCAAAATCATGTATGGGTGGCCAATAGTGCCAGCAAGGGATCTAATTATATATTTTCTCAGAAATAAGTGATGAAAACTCATAATTTTTTATTATTTACTTATGTTATTCGCATGGTTTGAATTATTACAAGTTTGATTATTGTTTCTAATGCTTTAAGGATATTATTTTCATAATTTCAAACAATCTTTGATGCTCTAAAAGTTCATTTGAATCATATTTCATCAATAGGTGTTGACTGGTCTTTGAAAGTCATGAATTATGCACTTGTAATCTATCAAGACAAGTTGTTTGGAGTTTTTTGGGACCCTAGGAAGTCTTGCGGTTAGCCTTGTATCATTTCAAAGTCATTTGACCTCTTGGAGCAAGTGGAATCCCTTGGGTACATGGTGAGACCTTAGGATTGTTTTACAAAGGTGTGAAGTCTTTTTGTCCAATTTGTGGAGTTCTCCAAGCCTCTGCATCATAAGTGCAGATGGATACATACATGATAGATTTAAACAATTCACTGTGTAGTAAGGGTCAGTTGAAAGTAGCTCCGTAGTGTTTCTTTCAAATAATCTATCTTGGCATCGAACCATCTACTCTGTTAGCTCTAGTTGGCTAGGTAAATGCTAGTGACAACCCCATTCCACCCACGGAGTCAGTGGAACGATTGCGACACCGCTCGACCCAAGTGTCCCCAAGGTGCACTAAGCATGATTGGGAAGCGATCTTCCAAGGCTCGTATCTCAAACCTCGTGAGAGGTATCAAATTTTTTTTATGGAATACATGATCTTGTTGCCAAGGTCTACAAAAACCTCTCTCAGGTTTGGGCGATTTGACTTTGTTTGCATTTGGTAAGGCAGTCTAAGTTAATGCCAAAACTTGCAGTGATGGTCAATTGAAAGTAGCTCCATAGTGTTTCTTTCAAACTGTTTGTCTTGACTTCAAACCATCTATTCCATTGGCTCCAATTGGCCGGTTAAATGCTAGTAACAACCCCATTCCACCCATGGAGTCTATGGAATGCTCGCGAACATGCTTGACCCAAGTGTTTTCAAGGTGCACTAAGCACGATTGGGCAACGATCTTCCAAGGCTTGTATCTTGGACCTCGTGAGAGGTATCGAAAAATTGTCAAGGGATATGAGATTGTGTTGCCAAGGTCTACAACACTCTCTCTCATTTTTGGGTGATTTGACTTCATTTTTACTTAGAAAGGCAATCTCAGTTGATGCCAAAACTTGTAGTGATGGTCAGTTGAAAGTAGCTCTGTATTGTATCTTTCAAACCGTCTATCCTAGCATCAAACTATTTGCTCCATTGGCTCTATTTGGCTAGGTAAACTCTAGTGACAACACCATTCCACCCATAAAGTCACTAGAATGCTTGTGACCATGCTTGACCCAAGTGTCCCTAAGGTGCACTAAGCACGATTGGGCAGCGATCTTCCAAAGCTTGTATATCAGACCTCATGAGAGGTATCGATAAAACTTCAGGGGATACAGGATCGTTTTGCTGAGTTCTACAATAAACTCTCTCAGTTTTGGGAAATTTGACTTATTTTTCATTTGGAAAGGCAATCTTTGTTGATGCCAAAACTTGTAGTGAGGGTCAGTTGAAAGTAGCTCCGTAGTGTATCTTTCAAACTGTCTGTCCTGGCATCAAACCATTTGTTCCATCAACTCCGGTTGGCTAAGTAAATTCCAATGAAAAATCCATTGCACCCACAGAGTTATTGGAATGCTCGCGAACATGCTCAACCCATGTGTCCCCAAGGTGTACTAAGCATGATTGGGCAATGATCTTCGAAGACTTGTATCTCTAACCTTGTGAGAGGTATCAAAAAAATGCCAGGGGCTATGGTATCATGTTTCCAAGTTCTAGAAAAACCTCTCTTTGTTTTGGATGATTCAACTTTGTTTGCATTTAGAAAGGCAATCTCTGTCAATGCCAAAGCTTGCAGTGAGGGTCAGTTGAAAGTAGCTCCGTAGTGTATCTTTCAAAATATCCATCCTGGCATTGAACCATCTATTCCATCAGCTCTGGTTGGCTGGGTAAACACCAGTGACAAACCCATTCCAACCACGCAGTCACTGGAATTCTCATGACCACGCTCGACCCAAGTGTCCCTAAGGTGCACTAAGCACGATTGGGTAGAAATCTTCCAAGGCTTGTATCTCGAACCTCATGATAGGTATCGACAAACTGCCATAGGCTACGGGATCATGTTGCTGAGGTATACAACAACCTCTCTCTCTCTTTTGGGGAATTTGACTTCATTTGAATTTGGCAAGGCAATCTCAGTCGATGCCAAAACTTGTATTTAGGGTCAGTTGAAAGTAGCTTTGTAGTGTATCTTTTAAACCGTCCGTCTTGGCATCAAACCGTCTACTCCATTAGCTCTAGTTGGCTGGTTAAATACCATTCAAAACCCCATTCTACCCATGGAGTCACTGGAATGCTCGCAACCACGCTCGACCCAAGTGTCCTCAAGGTATGTGACTGAGGAAAACAAATTTTGAGCATGATGTTACAAAACAATGTGGGTTGAGTTTTACATATGTTTTATAACTTGATAAAGGGTATCTAAAACACTTATTATTTTTGGATGTCTTTTGGAAAGTTTTGGAGAAAATAACCAAAAACAATCGATGCTGAACTTTTTGGAGAAAACAACCAAAAATAGTCTAGAATTTGATGTACTATTGAAGGAAGGATTTGGATATTGTTACAAAACAAAGGAGAATTTGAGTGATCTCAGTAATTTATTACATATATTATAACAAATTCAAACAAATTTACATATAACTTCAACAAGATAAAGTTTAAATCATAATGATAATCAAATGTAACTTCAAAATATAACTTCAAGATATAACAATCATAATCATAGTCAAGATATAACTTCACCATTCAATTCCATAAACATGAATAATAAATGTGTATACAAAAGATGACACAAATATAACATAAAAATGAAAATTTTCTATATATAGAAAGTATCAAAAGTATCTCCATATAAAAATATGGCATATGCCATTTCAAAATGTCTACAAAATCAATGTTTCAAGGTGTACAATGTGGCATATATGCCATCTCAAAATGTACCAAGTAGCATCTTTAAATGACAAAAACTAAAACTACATCTTATACCATAGGGGGATCATCAAAATGTAGCCTCTTTGAAGAACTATTTGGCTCTGATTGATCCTGCATAAAAAATGAGTTCAAACCCAAGTTAGATTGCTTAGTTTATATGATTCCTACATATATATAATTCATAATTCAAACATTAATTTAATTATAAATTATAACTGAATACAAACATATGTACCTGGCCTCTTGGTCACCTACCATGATTAGGTGTCCTAACATAAGCCCTTGGTAGTGAAGGGACAATGCCACCAATACCAACTCTAACCTATAAATATATATTTGCAATAATGAGATTAGTAGAGTGGTACAGAGGCCCAAGGTGCAACATAGAGTAATAAATTTACAAAATAGGATGATAGCGTAATAAAATTACAAATTGATTGAACTAAAATTAAAACTTACGTCCACTGATCTCTCCTCTGTAATAGTGGGTTGGGTCAACAAAGATATGAAAGATTCTCATGGGGCCTCCCTCACACTAGGAGTAACCTATGAGAGTAAAAAAGAAAGTCAATTATATATAAATGTACTTCATCATAACAACCCTGGTTACAAAATACAAATAAAAATATTTAAATCTAGGTACAATTGGGCTATCACTCCGAATCGAGATGCCTGTCAACCTAGGCTCCCAAACCCGTGTCGGGACATCGTCAAGAACCACACCCTATACAATAAAGTGCATGTAAAATATTTATTACTACACACAAGTGGCATAAATATGCATGCATAATTAATCTTAAACAATTAATTACCTTTCCTTTGTTGACACATGCAGAAGGAATCCCCTCGTGCCCCCATTGACATCAGTTGATACCTGCAAGAGTACAATAAGATGAAAATATATTAGTAAATGTATGAATTTTATTGCTCTAATTGATAGAAATTTAAGCATGTACACCAAATGATATAAAAAAACTAATGGGTACATAATTTATAATATACCGTATAGGTGTCAAGGCCAAATGAAATGGCCAAAATTGTGGAGTCATCCACCTGTCTCATTTCCTCCTCTGTCATCGACTGAACATAAATGGACTAAATATATATACATAAGTGCATGCAGTCATTAAAACTAATCTAAATAAATAATTTTTAAATTAAATAAGTCATGTGACAAATTTATTTATAATGTTTACTCTTATCGTATCAACAAGACTCCATGGCTCTGCATACCCCTCCTCAGCACTCTCACGAGACATGGATGCTCCATGAGGTGTTGCAGCCTCTATAGCTGCATCTCTTGTATCCTCCTCATCAATAACAAACTGATATGTATCAACATCAGTAAGCGGTCTGAGGCACAAATTCTTGCACATAATGCAAGTATGGGGCACACATACATGTGAACTACTGCCAGATGTTGATGCGCCAACATCATCCACACTAGGAGGAAATAATGACCTGGTCTGCATGATCAACTTATCACTCAACATGTGAATGACCCTAATACTCTATAAGGCAGCCTCTACAATGATATCAGGATGCTGCACTGGAGGAGGGGGTGCGACATCAGTGGGGGGGACAAAGGTAGTGGCCTTTTTACGCTGGGAAAATGGCCTAGTCCAAGGCAGGGATAACTTTAAGAAACCCCCCCCTCCCAAAAAGTATAAAATTGTGGCGAATCACATTTTTTTTTTAGGGAAAATTTTTAATATTAATGGCGAATTATGGTTCAAATTATAGATATTTGGTGGCAAATTTTTTAATATCATATACAATTTCTAAAAAAAAATGGCGAAAACAAATGATTTTAATAGGAAAATTATTAATATAATTGGCGAAGCTGGAAAATCTTACTGATAAATAATGGCGAAATAATTTTCCAAATATTGTAATTAATTATTTGTCGTGGCGAATGTATTTCAAAAATACATATAAACTTGGCGATTTAAGGGAATAGTTGTATAGTTGGTATGGCGATTTAATAATTGGAAATAACTATTAAAGTTTCATCCTCCAAAGTTTTCATTCTCAAAGGATGACATGTGTGATGTTTCCGGAGAGAGTTTTCAGTAAAGGAGTTATGTGACCACATTTCTTCTGAAATGTACCTTCCACCATTCATCTCTCTTAATCCAATGGTTCTGATTTGATGTTGAAGTTGCATCGGGTCCCACCTCTATGACATCATAGACTCACACATCCGTTGGATTACAACATATCAACGACCAAAGATGAATTTTGGGCCTACTATTGGTCTTCAAAATGTTTACGGCAAACTCTCAGTGGAATCATGACACGTGGTACCTTATACCACGTGTCATGATTCCTCAGAGAGTTTACCGTAAACATTTTGAAGACCAACAGTAGGCCTAAAATTCATCTTTGGCCATTGATATGTTGTAATCCAACGGACATGTGAGTCTGTGAGTTGTGACAAGAAAAATTTAAAAATTATAAACAACTGTCGTAGATAATAGATATGACATCAACTAGAGTAAAKTAAAGAYAATTAATGGYGATGAGTAGATATGACATCAAKTAAATTTAATTAATGACGCTGAGTGGATATGACATCRAGTAAAGTAATGACAATTAAGCCRCAATTAATTGTGAATGACAGATAAGTGTGAACTGTGACATCRTTATCTATTCATTACCAATTTACCTCRATAGAATAATGCCTTAAAGTTAAGACTTAAATAAAAACATCTTGTCATTTAAGGACATTKTTTTCTGACCGTTCAATGATCTTACATCAATGGMAAAGGTTTTTTTATAAYAAAGAATTGTTATGTCCACCTGYGTGACGTTYGGCCTTCRTTATTCCAAAGAAAGAAAATGTCTTATCATRWGTGTTGTTTCTAATTTCACCCACTGTTGCATTAAATATGAAAGATTTGGAGATTGTTGAAGGACAMTTACCATTTTACTTAYGAATTAATTAGATCTTTAGGGCAGAGAAAGAATTTCAATCAGGGCTTATAAATAGATGATATACGCTCGTTAAATTACCATTGTCAAAGCAGATTTGGGGAAATGTTCTGCGACTGCTCGGTTGTCTTTATTTTTTTTGTCAAAAATTAGAATACTAATCAGTTTGATTGTCAATGGACACTCCAATTCGTTTAAGATGAACTGCCTTCGAGGATCAGAAGGCCTTTTTGGGCCTGGTCATAGACCCAATCCTGGCGTCTGTAGCTACAGAGTTGGGAGCCTTCACCAAGGAGGCTATAAGGATGGTGTTGGGACGTGAATTTTTGGAGAATGAAAATAGGTATAGAGTTAACACCGACATTTCGTCTCGGTTCGTGGCATCTTTGTTGGACCTGGGTGGGGAAAAGGTGGAAATTCTCATGCTTTTGAGGAATTTTTTCAGAAAAGAGTACCTCGGAGACGATGTGAATGTTGTCATATTTGCAGAAATTGGGTTTGGTATTCCTTGGGCAAATGATTTGTCAAGGATTCTATAACCAGAAGAAATTGTGCCCAGGCAACCATTTCTACTGAACCTTGATGTTGAACAGCTCATGCGTCATCAGAAGTGGGCACAGATTGGGAGGGATTTCCTCTGGAAGTGGCACAACGTACCTTCCTCACTTTGACCAACACCATGACCATTGTGTCTGCCCCCGCTAAAGTATGAAGATATTTTTCTACATTTCGTTGGCCTCTCTTAGACATCTCCAGATTCTCCACCTTTAATAGACCTCTTCCTGTTTAACTTTGAATGTGACATCTCCAACAAACTAAGGTTGCAATAAAATTTTACTTGAATAATTATAAGATACTAAGGACTCGTAGTCTTTTCGGTTCGCTACCGATCGCAATTGTTAGCTCAAAATCAACTGATTTTTTGTACTCCTAAATCTCTTGAAACTATCCTTATATACAAATGCTTATTTCAAATTTTGGTGAAAGGGGACGACGTTTGCATATGATAACAACTAATATTTGGAAAACCCCACGTAATTCCAAGTAATTGACTAGGCGAATAGGGCGGGAATTTGGGACACGGTGAATTACGATGCATGGCAAATTGGGTCCTAGTGCAAATAAAATTTTAACTTGGGATAATGGGACTTTGGCGAATGGCGATCCTTGATAAATACCCCTTCCTTAATCCTGTGGCAAATAATAGTAAATATACAATAGATAAATGGGCGAACAACCCTGCTATCATAGTGAAATTACATGCAAATAGTGGTGAACAACCCGACCAATTAATGTGTTTTTTATAAAATCTGGGCGAACCGATCAAACAGTACACTATACATTTTTTTGCCAAATTCTATACGCCCGACGGGACATATTCGCCAATTGGCGAAGAATCACCACTAAAAAAATCCCTGGTCCAAGGAGCTCCTCCACCTATGCCTATGTTTTCCCTCATGCTCCAATCATTTACATTGTGACCAAGCACAAACTCAACATACAATTTTTTATAAAATAGAAAGGGAGCTCCAAATTGCTATGGGGTGGTTTATCAAAAACCATCCACCAACTATCCCAAAAGTGTGGATGCATTGCATCATTTGTGCACCATTTAATTGATAATTTGGGATTTTTGGGGTCAACTTTAATCCAATTTTAGGATTCACAAAAAGGGAGGATGTATCTTCTTTAGTTATATTAAGGGCCGCAAACCCATCATGGTCAAGCCCGTCATCAAATTGGGCATGCATATCATCACGCCAATGAAGAGCAACATTATGTTACCATGTAAGTGTGTCAATGTTTTCAATAATATTATTTAGGGTAGCAAGCGTGGGACCTAATGTAGGTATATTATGACATGTGTTTTGGAAGCCCCGTATAGTGTTCAAATTGTCTTGTATCAAATCCTCTAAAGATCAAGGATTTTGAAGCGGTTCGGGATTGTTTTAGGGAACATTATTTGGTGGGGGAGTGTTATTTTCTTCATTGTTGTCATCCATGCCTGATTAAATAAAAAATAAATATAAATTTCAAATTGATTTCATATATTATTAAAAAAACAATACAAAACCCTATTTCAACCCAAAAAACTTCATTTAACATCAAAATAAAATAAATTAATCAAAATATACCAAGAATTTACTTATCGTACATAATGTGGAGTCAAATTTGTTGTTAGAGAAATCAGGTACCCGAAAAAAATTGAGTATAGGATATATCAAGCCATTTTCCAATCCTAAAACAATGAGAGAAATGAGGAAAATAGCTCGCGGGTTTTGATTTATGCCATAGGTTTTGGGTACCCGATATTTTTGGGTACCCAATTAGGCTTTTGCTTTGGTGTCAGTTTTGCCCAGGTTTATTGACACCCAGACCTACTAAAAAGTCAACAAACGGTTTCATGCACTTTTGGATGAGTGAAAAGTAGATTTTTTTCACATTGCCACTTTTTGGCCCCTCATGATCTTGCACATACCCGACATGATATAACCATGTCCTCACAATACATAACATGCTCCACATGAACCTATAAAATAGCTATAACATGAAAAATGTCTAAATGTGCATCACGAGTGAGTCATGAATTAATATCAACCATCGTAACATATCAAATGTAAATTATATACAACACCTTAATCAAGGGCTCCATGGACCCTCCAAAATGTCAATAGCTCCAATTGTGTGAAGATAACTATATCCTACTATTGAGCCATCAAATGTGAAAGACCCTTCTATAAAAATAGGATCTAGGTTATTCCCCAATATCCACAACACTGAAGAAGATCATCCACTATCCAATGGTAAATCCACATTATTTTTAACAATTTTTACTAAACTGTGATATTGAGTCATACTTAGAATTGTGACTACTATCTCTAAAATGAAGATCTTTGAGGTATACACACAAAACTAGTATGCCAATAACATCAACTGAAACCAAGATATCCAAGCCAATAAGATACATACAACCACCAACAAAACACCAATTAGGAATCAATCTTACACTGCCAATTGATCATTGTCAAAATATCCCACTAAAAAGTGTAGTCGATGAGTAATCAAGTTATCATGATATGTGATAAAATACATGTTATAAGTCCTAATAGAAACTAACCAAATGCTACAAATATTATCCACCCTCTGATCTCAAAGAAAACATATCATTTCTCTAATGACCATTGACAAGGACAACTAAAAAAGTCTACATCAACATTAAATCAATCACATGGATATGGATAGTCCACAGATGATTTATCCTACTAAAATTGAATGGTTAGCTAATCTAAAGCTTGCATAACTTGAAGATCTAAGTAATGAAACATGTAAAATTTTCATCACATCAGTCACCTTTAAGCAAAAATATCAAAGAGAATAATTATGTATACCAAATGACTCAAACACCAAATCAATATTTGATATGATTTTCTAAACACGTCCACACTCATGTACCATATTCATGGAACTATATAAGCATCAACAATATAAGAACAATCTGCTAACATCAAACCGAATCACCACCAATCTACCATAAACATGATTATGTTGTGTTGATGCAGAACATGAAATTGCATACCCATGACACCATTTTCAACACCAACACCTTATTTTCACTCAACTAACACCAACATGAGACTCCAAGTCTCAAATAATATCCAACATTGTTCTCAAACTGAAGACAACCTCTGTATCTATCACCATCAAAGCCTAAATCTAAAAGCACTTGTAAACCTATACCAAGAAACGCCAAATCTAAATAATCAACTATAACATAATGATCTTTGATAAGAACATGCATTGCCTCAAGGTTTTGCCTCTCAACTCATCTGAATGCACTCACACTCACACCTTGAATCTCAGGCACCTATAAGTGATAAAAAAAAGTACACAACTCTTAATACTCATTTATAGACACTAAAAATTAGTTTATGCATGTCCTCTATGTCAGTTGTTTGGTCTTTATAATTCATTAGTGTTGTGTCTTTCTCTCATTAATTAAATATTTTTAATTATTTTAATTAAAATTAATTAGGTCTTCCAATTTGATCATTTTCTATCAATTTGTCCTCTATTACTCTTTTTATCTATTTGATAAAATAATTTTGTCAAATATTTAATCATTTTATCCTCTTGGCATTAATTTTTCTTATGGTCAAATAATCATTTAATTATTTGGATCTCTTATCCTAACACATTTTCTAGGATAAATAAGTTTATTTTATTTAATTGCCTAATTTACTAACATACAGATGAATTAATAAGTTATATTTATAATTCACTCCACTTATCTACTTTTCATGCTAATTTATCTCCCCACTTAACTCTTCCATGTTTCCATTTCAAATCCCCACTTTCTCCACTCAAATTATCCCTCACTACTCCTTTCCTCCACTTTCAAATGACATATTTTGTTGATAATAAGTATTCCAATATATATATATATTTTATTTTCCTCAGTAAAAATAATATTTTATTATAATATCAAGTGTTTAATACATCTTATAAATCTTTCAAAAAGCCTACTTTCATCAACCTTACCCCACCCACCTAATACCCCATATCCAACTTCCCACAAAGTATTTATCCCTATAAAGATTCATAACCAATAATTAGATAATAAACATATTAAAAACATTACCCAAAAAGTCATTAATGACTGTTACAATATAGAAGCACCCCTTGAATACAAGAATGAAGTAACAAAAAAACCCAAAAATAGGTATCTAAATCAAGGATTCTAATCCTGACCTATGATTCAATTCACTTTTGCCCTAATTTAAGGTGATTGAAAAAGACTATTGATCCATAAATTACCTGATTTAAATCTCTCTCTCTCTCTCTCTCATCCAAGAATTCCAATAGGGTATCCCACCCAATTTTCACTTCCACCCTTCGTTCGTCCTTGTTTCCCTTCACACTCCACACAATGAATGTGAAAAAATTATCTATTATGTCATATCTAAAACATCTCCCAAAACAACTGTCAAGGCCGTCAATTCTTCCCACTCAAAATTACACTCCTCATTCACACACTCTTGCATCACCCAATCCACCTCTACTCTAATATCTAGTTCCATTCCCCAAGTTAGGAGCATATAAATAATATCAAGATTTACCCAGTATCTATGCTCTCTCTTCATAATTCTTCTCCAAAAAAAATGTCCAGAATTTGCAAGAACACAAAATCTTGAATTTTTGAAATCCCTTTTAGTCTCTTCTCTAAAATATTGCCTAAAAAGGCCAATTGTTGTTTTTCAGTCACCACTATAAAATTTGTCTCCATCAACCCTGTTCCTCTATAGGCAATAAATATCATATACTAAATACCACATACTCCCTTCACCAAATCACCATAATAAATAAAATTCTCAGTCATATCTCCTTTCAAAAGCACCCAAATTTTTCCAATCACTCAAGAAAAATTCACCCTACTTCATCTATCCCATCAATCTATGCACCATGTTGTCTCATTATCACATGCATACCCTGAATTTTTACTTTGACATATTTCACTCCATTTAAACCCATCAAACCTTTCCCAAAATCCATCATAAAATCAACATTAAAAGACACTACCTATTTAGAAAAAAACATCCACCACCTCATTACCTAAACGATATGCATGGGAAATTTTATATGCTTGGAAATTATATAACATATTGCAAATGATATTGATACATCTCTTTAAATTCAAATCTAGTGCTTCCTATTTCATCAAATCATTCACTGTGATTGGTGAATGTCCTTCTAAGTGTAATTTGGGTACGTTCAATTTTTTGGCCACTAACACTACTTCTAGATATTCTTGTACCTGTTCTATGTTGTTCAATCCCTCTAATTATATTTTTGCTTTAATTTAAATTATATTCCCTCTATCATCTCTCGCAAAAAAATCAACATTGGAAGAGCTTGGGTTGTCTTTGGAAGCTCCATCAAAGTTCACCTTCACCCATCCTTCCTTTGGGCTCTTCCACTTCACCTTCTCTCTCCCAAAATGATATGGATTAGCATAGATAGGCCCACTAACAAACTTACAATATTTATTTTACTTAACTCTATCTAATTTATATTCCTTCCTCCATTTGGAAACACAATTTTACCATTTATCTTCACTTAATAAGTCATCTCAATTAATCTTTTCCGTTGGTCACTTTCAATCCCAAATCAATATTATCCACCTTGTCTTCTTCTTCTTTAATCTCACCTTATCTCTTATATCCTTTGTCATTAATTGTTATGAAAATTTCATTAATTCCTTAGGTTTCAGTTTGGATATAGCGACTGGTGTGGTCGGTAATTCTTCCTCATCAACTTCCTCTTTTGTAGTAGTCATCGGTTTATGTCTCTTCCTTGCACTTGTTTCTCCAAGACTTAATTTAATTCTAGTCACGGGTTCTTATTTAACCTTTTTCTAAGTCTCCTCCTGCTTACTTTCTACAACTTTCTCCTCTTCCTTCTCAGAAATCATTTCCTCTAATGTTCCATAGGAAATGGTGAGGATGAATCCTCTTTTCTTGTTATGTCTATAATTTCAATCTCATCACCACCTGTTTGTGATAGATTAATATTTTATGTTCCAATGCTCTTCACCAAGTTAGGAACATCAAGAACAACATTTCCAATTAACTGATCTACTAAAAATGTATCATCTCCATGCATTGGTTCATTTGATTCTACTTGGACTTTTTCTTCTTGTGCTACTACCGCCTTTATCTTTAGTAGCTCTTTTGATGTCTCAACAATTTTATTATGTACACCTTGTGTGCCATAAATTACAAGTCTAGTCATTATGCTCTTAATTTTGAATTTATGTGTGTGAGCAGTAATCATTATCTTAGTATCTTCACCACACAACTTAGGTTGCAATTGTATTAGTGCTCTCTCCATAATATCTCTATCCAACTATAATGCAACACTCCATCTAGCATTAATCAACTGATATAACTAATTAGGGATGCAAGCATGGATCTCTAAAGGTGTTCTTCAAAATTTGTGAAAGTGATACATAATTGTATCTTATATCTTGTTCTTGTCTTCATCACTCCCCAAAGTGTATCTTCTGCCAACAGTAGCAATTCTACCATTGTCCACAATACCTTTTGCAATATCATCAATGGAAGGGCCCTTCTTTGTTTCACCACTCTTTTTCAATTCATAGGTATCCTTGTCTGATTTTGTATTTTCATCGTTAGTTTCCTTCTGACCATCCTTTACCTTTGTGGATTTTCTCTTCCTCTTATAAGTTTTCTTTGGACTAGAATTTTTTTTACTTTCCTTCCTTGATTATTCCCCTTGAGACTTAACTTCACTAGCAGGTTGTTTTCTCTATTTTCTCTTAGCTTAAATTTTGGTTGTAGTAGTGTGGGATGTTCCTGCATCTCTATTTCCAAACTTCTTCTCTAGGTTAGATACCATTCTCCTTGTTTTCCTTTCAATGACCGGTTTCTTAAATTCCTTTTAAATTTTGGAAACTGCTTCATCGTGAGTTCCAAATCTTTGTGCTTGTTTGTCTAAGATTTTTGACAATAATTCATCAACATTCAAAGTTACTAAATCACCCTCAACTTCATAACCCATAGGAGGAATCCAATATGTCCTAGGTTCTACAACTTGCACAATACATGAATTTGTGTCTACTAGAAAATAAATATCATTCTTGTAATTCTCTATATGCTAACTGTAATCCTTTCTTGTTTGTATATTATAGACTGAAAATATTTGAAATAACCCCACATGACATTATTTAATTTATTACCTAATTCCTTTATGAATTCACTTATTTGTATAATTACCGATTTTTCCTTTGACCATGTAACATTTCCTCTATTGAGGAAGAATTATTGAACGTAGAAAAACATACATACCAGTAGGGAACCATACCTAGATGATTGTCTCTTATCTCTCTTTATCCTTTCCATTTTTGTCAAGAAATCACTTCTGATCATCTCACATAGGTCATATGTTGAATCATCCTTTACAATCCGATAGGCAACATGAATATCACCACCAGGAACATTGCTAACTCAGCTAGAATGGTAAACTCTGTAACCTATAACCATGGATGAAAGATGAACTTCCTTGTCTACAATATGTTTGATTTTCATTACTATGTCATCTTTCTTGGATTTGGTTAGTTTAGTGACCAAACAAGTAGCCACCATTCTCAATATACATTCCAAACCTTGTTCTCAAAATCCTTTTACCTTGTGAATCATTGTCTTCAAAATCTTGTGTGGTCTATCCATCCATATGAATTGATCATGCACTCTTCTTATCACATAGATAATCCTATCAGGATAGAATTTTGTGGGAATGTCCACTGCATAATTTAAACCCTTCTCATGTAGATATTTGTTCTCATCTTTCAACACTCCATTGATGCACATACTCTTGTATTATTTCTTGATTGATTTATCTCCAATTCTTCGATTCTGCAATGGATATAAGACCGAACAACTTCAATCAAAATCACACAATGAGGAATAGTGGACAGGGCACTAGAAATATCAATCTCGGCTGATTTTCTTGGATACAGTTTGAATACGGGTCAAGATTCCTAAAAAATGTTCACCATAATTGGTGTATCAACGTTCTTTTCCATTATGATTAAGTGCAATAGCACACAAATATAACAACAGACTAAACTAATAGCTTGCAGTACACCGGTTAGAGTTTCACAAAAACTCGATATCAATTTAGCTCAAAATATCAATCATAAAAGTAACAGTTGTAGATAATAGTGCAAGATAGATCTCGAATGCTCAAATGAAAGTAAAAATGTGAAAAAGAAGTTACTTTTCGCTATATATAACATTAGAGAAATAGATGTTGCATACTTCAATGGTAGGAATAGTGTCATATCATCGGTTAACACATATCCACCGATTGGTACTCAACCAATAGTAATAACCACTATCAAATAGATATTGACTTTGAAATCTTAGTGCAATCTACACATAATCTCAAAAACAAAATCATAGAAACTGTTGGGTATATTTTAGGTTTTCTAAGATGTATCAAAATTTTGTTCTCGGTGTCAAATAAATTGTGCCTCTGCATCTAGTAGTTTCAGTGTTCCTACAAATTTTTTGAAAATGTTTGTGTCTCAAGGCAATCGTGCTTTGAAAATGTCTAAAAACCATAAACCCTAGATCTTCTTTGTCTTTGATAGTGTTTTTATCTTCTAAAATTGCCAAGTCATCCCCTAGTTCTTATGTTCTCAAGTTGACATTCATAATCACCCCTTTTTTGCACATGGTTCTTTTATTTCCTTTTAGTCTCTAAATCTAGTAAAGATCAGCGGTTAGTTATGATTATTAAGCAACCTAGAAAAAAGGATTTCTCTAAGTCTCATAAAGATTGCGGTTAAGTCTAAATGTTTAGCGGTCTGGCAAAGCAACTATCTCCAAATCTCCTAAGAATCAAAGGTTAGTTCGAAGTATTAAGCGACCTAGTGAAAAGGCTTTCTCTAAATCTCGTAAAGATCATAGTCAAGTATATAACATCTAGAGATTGAGAGACAAAGTAAAATAATTAACGATGATTTTATTTCATTGAATCTAATTAAGTAGCGGCTAAGTTTTTTGAAATATGGAGATCAAGCATGGACCACCGATGCTACTAAGGATCAAAGGTTATCACTGAATCTCATGAGTTAAGCCAAGTTAAGCCAAGTATTAAGTGATTTGGAGAAATCATTTATCTCTGAATCTCATAATAAAATTGTGGTTAAAACTTCTATTTAGAGATTACAAGAACTATGATGGTCGCTCAATCTCAGAACATGACTAGAGTTAAGAAAAATATTATGAGATTAAGCGGTGACCATTGATTTTAATTCAGATGTGTGGCTACCGCTAAATCTCCAAATAAAATAAGCTAAGTAGAAAGAATTCAGCGATCATGAGATACAGGGTTGATATTTGACCAGATGTTGACACGTGTTCCAGAGGTTCACAAGATGGGTGGTGTGCACTCAATCTCCTGATTTGATCAAATTTGTTTGAACATTACAAGATTAGAAGAGAAAAGAACATTCATGGTTATCTATGGATCTCGTAATCATAATAGTTAATAGAGAAACATGCAATGATCAAGAGATCCTTTAGTCTCTTAATCTCAAAATATGATCATAGTTGTCACTAACATCTAGATGTTGGGAGAAGACGGTTAAATTTAGTAATGAAAACCCTTGTCGCTGGAACTCGTGAAGAAAATATGATTAGAGCTCCCATTCAAAAATTATGAGATATGTGGTAGTCACTCGATCTCGAGATAGACCATGGTGTTAGTCATGCATTCAGCTACCCAGAGAAGAGCCTTGTCTCTGAATCTCGAGATAAAACCATAGTCAAGGCAAGCATGGTGAGATTCTGAGAAACTTGTTGTCGCATGATCTCTAGGTAATGAACGGTTGAAGTCTTAGGTGATGAGAAAAAATACAAGATCCTAATAGGTTAAAGTACTCCACTGAGGTGGAAAAAGTGAGGGTTTCTAGCCAATAAATTTTCATCTAGGGTTTTTTAACAAAATCTGAGGTTTTTTGGGAATTTTAAAAGAAAAAAGAACAATGATGGCCTTTTTCTGCTACCTTTTCAAAATTGAATTGCTTGTCAGTCTCGCACGCCATGGCTAGCTTAGAATTAAACCTAATACTTGCATAGTGAATGTTGAGGTGATTGAACAATGATACTATGATATCTCTATGAGTTGGTTGCATTTATTACTGAATGTTATATAGTCACAACACTTCTATCTTTTTCTTACCATAAAATTTCAGAGAAGTGTGATAATAAATTGAGAAGTCTTAGAGATTTTATAAGAAGATATTTTTCAAAATGGAAGCCTTGAAGAAGCAGAAAAAATGAGTCAACCAGAGTCTAGCAAGGCCTCAACTAGTGAAGGGATTAAAGATGCAAGAGAAGAGTAGAAAGTGAAGCAAAATTTCTTAGATGAATTCATCACGTTGCTCCTTGGGTCCACTCAGAATAAAAAGGTTAGTGATGAGTTCTTCTCTGACTACATGGAAAATTGTAGGGACCCCGTTACTCCAAATTGTTCTTTTTATCATCTCTTCAATTACTTCTATAGTAATAGAGTTAGGCAAATTACTGTCTGTAATGCTTAGATATTGGGTTATGGGAAGTTAATTTTCCCATACGTGTTTTTAGATGTTTATTTTCTTATAGAGATGGCTAGGGTCTATGATCTAGTATCAAGAACTATCAGGAAAAAATATTAGTCTTCCTTAGTGTCCTTAGATAGAAGTTCATTCATGAAGGCCTTTGGTATTTACTATTCTTCATCTACGAATATTGATTTGGGTAAAGAGAGAGAAAGATATAAGAAAGAAATAAATCTAGTGAAGAGTTTAATCTCCAAATTTATGCCAAAAATGGGGAAGTATGTAGCTCCCTTACCCATCCATATGAATGCACCTTATGATTTCAAGGATTTTCATTTCTACATGAAATATTTGGCATATGGGTTGTGCAGAGTGTTAGGGTTGGATGGGGATTGGTGCAGAGAACCTCCCATTTTGGCTTGATGTTGGGTTAGATGTTATTTAGGGTTTTTTAGGAGTTTTTGTGTGTTTGTAATAAGATCCAATGGTTATTGGATCCAAGCATGTCCTAATATGTTTGTAAGAGAAAAAGTTTCTCATAGGTTCAAAATGTTGTCAAATGGTCTAAAAGTTGTAAAAGTTGCTAATTTTGAGCAACTATGGGACATGGTCTCCTCTAGGGTCCTAAGTGTCCTAACTAGGGTCCTAGGATAGGTCAAGGAGCATCGAGTTGACCAAAATCATCAAAAAGATCAAAAAGCAAGAAATGCTCACAAGTTGCTAGCAACTTTTTGCAAATTTTGCAAGAAGTTGCAAATGAAGAAATGGACAATTGTAACCACCCATGCTCGGGTATTTGAGAATTGGATTAAGAATTTTGGAGGTTAATGAAGTTTTAGTTGTAGACCACATGTGTGCACAAACTATACAGATGTTTTTCTAAGTTTTCCTTTCAATTACAGTGTTTCTGCAATCTTGTATGGTTGTGTATGGATTGGATTGTACAAAATGACTACATGAGAGTGTAGAGTTTTATTTTAGATTTATTTTGCATATTCAAGTTTAGGGATTGTAGAGTTACACTTTGTTTTTGGTGACTGTGTCTGTAACTTCCATTTGTAGAGTTGCAGGAAACAAAATAGCTCTAACCTAAGCATCCATGGTTGAAAATGAATGAGACCTGGTCAAATGGTAGGTTAGGGTTTGTACATAGTGTTTTGGTTTCAATTTTTTTTCTTGCAACTGAAATCCTAGTTTTGGAGTGATGCCCTAGGCTGACTACTTGGAGTAGGTGAGCTAAGATAGTGTGAAGATATATTTGGAAGAGCACACCAATGATGTGGTACAAACATCTAAGTGGCATGTGTGGAAGACCTAGAGTTTCCCCTTGAAGGATCAAATGGTTTCAAGAGTTGGCAAGAAGTTTGAAGACCTTGTGGATGCATTTTGCATAGACTGGTCCAGAGGCCTAAAATATAGCCTAGAAACTAGGGTTGTGGGTGTTTTGAAGAATTGTAGCTTTGGATTCTTGAAGGGTTAGGTGATAGGTTTCAGAATCATATAGCCTTCCATGGGGTTGTATGGAATAAGTTTCATCATTTGATCAAAAATAGTGGAAATAGACCTAATTCAATTAGGCCTAATTAGGCCTACTAGTGGGTAGCAATAAAAAAGTGATTTCTAAGGTGGCCAAAAGTGCTTGAATTATCTCAAATGGACATTTAAGGTATCATGAACATAGGAAAGGACCTGAGATGAGTTTGGGGAAGATCCTAAGCAAGGGTTTAGGGTTCTAGAGGGAAACCAAGGAGGAAAAGAAGGTAATTGAAGGGCTAGTTGGACTAGTTGAAGTTGATTATGTATTGTTTCTTCATAATTCAAATATACCTAGGAGGCAAGTTGAATTAAGGGCCTTAGAGGATAGATATTGGTGAAGAGGAAATTGGAGGTTGAACCATTAGATGGTTCCAAGAAGTGGATTTTAGTTTGGAGAAAGACAAACTCATAGAACTCTAGACCCTCTGCATTAGAGTGGTATCAAATCTAGAACTATAGTAAGTTTGGTGTATGTATGAAGGGGAGGAGAGCCAAGAGGTTGAAAACATTCCACCCAAGGAAATGAGAAAGGATGCCATAGTGGACTTGGTCCAAGAACTACTGGAAAAGGCCAATCTATCAGAACCAAAGAGTAAGAGGAGAGTCATTGAATGGGGTGATGAGAGTGAGGAAGAAGATGGAAGCCAGACAAGAGATACATATAGGAAAGGAAAATAAGTGGAGATGGATAAGGACCAAAAAGTGTTCTTGGATGCCTTTAAATCCACCAATACAGATAGTATGGAACACATTCCTTACTATAGTGGCAGTTTGAATGGAGAAGAGTTGCTAGATTGGTTAGAGGCCATATATAACCAATTTTATTACAAAGAAGTAGCAGAGGAGAAAAGAATCAGTTATGCCAAGGCTAGGCTCAAGGGATAAACATTGGTTTGGTGGAATATGATGCAAGATGATAGGGTAACAACCGGGAAGAAGAAAATAGTCTCTTGGGATAGGATGAAGATTGGATTGAGGGCATAATTCCTACCCACTGATTATGAGATACAAATATATCAGAGGTTACAGAACCTAAGGAAAAATGAGCTGACAATAAGTGCCTATACTAAGGAATTTAACAAGTTAATTCTAAGGGCAAAGAGATATGAAGAAGAAGTAGAAAGGGTAGCAAGGTATCTCAATGGATTGAGGCAAGGAATCCAAGATGAGATCAGTATGATGGCCCCTAACAGTATGCACAAATGCTTTAAATTAGCATTAAGAGAAGAAGAGAAGGCTAAGAGGAGGAGTGATTTCCAAAAAAGAGGTAGAGGCTATTGTATGATGAATGTGGACCTTTGAATTCAACACAAACACAACATAGTCCTTACACAATCGCTTAATTCACAAAGATAAACATGAATTGTTTTCTCTACAAATATGATTGAAGCGACCTGTTGCCTCCTAATTAGATGTGGATGTTAAGTTTTACCCTTAGAACGAGAGCCAAAAACCTGACCATTGCTAACATGGAGGATTTAAGAATGCAAGAAGATGAAAAATGCCATTATTCTATGAGAAATCTGCAACTAGTCTATGAAAAGAGATGCAATTAAACTAAGAAACTGAATTGCACTAAACTAAGAATGATTTGCAGCTATTCTATGGAAGTAAAGATGCAATTAAACTAGCAAAAAGAAAGAAAATACTCTTAGTCTAGAAATGAAAGCTTGTAAGCTATGAAAAGAATTTGCTCTTTAAACTAGAATTGAATTGCTTGTAATCTATGAGAGCTTTGAGAACATCAAATTGAAATATTAGATATGGAAATGAATATTAAGTGAAAGCATATATCATTAGTTCCAATTGAAATCTTAGCCTAATTATGCAAATGAGCTTAAAAACATGAAATCAAATG
>MU223771.1:629220-643344 GCA_018584345.1 Thuja plicata | reverse complement strand
AGAACATCAAATTGAAATATTAGATATGGAAATGAATATTAAGTGAAAGCATATATCATTAGTTCCAATTGAAATCTTAGCCTAATTATGCAAATGAGCTTAAAAACATGAAATCAAATGTAAATTGCCTATAGTATTGATGCTCTCCAAAAATTCCTCTCTAATGAAGAAAAGAAGTCCAATTTATAGAAAACCATGGTAAGAGAGTGAAGAGTTTCTTGAAAAGAAATAGTTGTCTCTTCATTCTCCATTTGAGACAAATAAGCAAAGATTATTTAAATAAAAGAGTGAATTATTGACACATAAGTGTCCTTTCAAAGGAATTATGGAATTCCTTTTTGAGGATAATTCATCCAATAATTAAATGACCTTTCAATTCCTTTTATGTATATTAGCTAAAGGGGGTGGAATTGATTTAATTAAAAGCACTTAGGACTTTAGATTTAAATCAATTAATCATAGGGATTTTTAGCTAATAATCATTGAGAATTTAGGAATTAAATGTAATGTCAGATTGATGCAAATTTGGGTTTTCTGCATTTGAAACTCAGTCAATTAAAGTCAATTAGGAGAAGAATTTGCCTAATACAATAGGACTTTGAAGATGAGAAAATGCACCAAAATTGATTGGATTATTAGGTTCCAATTTTGGGGTGTTACAGAGGCAATAGAGGATTCAGAGGCAGGGGTAACTTTGGAAGAGGCCAAAGATTAAATAGGCCAGAAGAAAATCACTCTACAGACAACAATGGAGGCAACCAGTACAAAGGTTCATTTTAGAGGGGAGGCTACAGAGGAAGAGGCCCTCCAAGAGGTAGCTTTTAGTCACAAGGTAGGACTAATTTTTTCTTCACCGATAGATGCTACAATTGCAACCAAGTGGGCCATACTATGGGCAGATGTCCTGATAAAGATTCCGCCTCATCCATTGGAGAAAGAGGAGCTTAGTTAGTGCAAGAAGAGGACACACAAAGTGTCACCTCACCAATCTCCAAGGTAGGGCCAGTATTGGATGGAGAAAATATTATGTTGAGAAGGAATTTATTAAAAGTTCCTAGTATTGCATAGCCACCTCAAAGGAAGAGTTTGTTTAAAACTACTTGTAGGTCACATGGGAAGATCTGCAAGATGATAGTGGACATTGGTTCCATAGAGAACATAGTTTCAACTGAGATGGTGGAAAAACTAAATCTTAGAAGGATACCCACACTACCCCCTACAAAGTGTCATCACTAAACAAGGGTTAGAAGATAGTGGTGGATGAACAAACTTTAGTGGAGTTTGAAATAGGAGAGTACAAGGACAAAGTGTTATGTGACATATTGCCTATGGATGCATGTCATCTCCTACTAGGACATCCATGGAAATATGATGTAAAGGTCATTCATGATGGGGAAAAGAACAAATTTGTAATCACTATGCAAGGTAAGAAGTTTCAAATGGATCCTTTGACAGAACCTAACGAAGATAAGCATGTGGGGAATAGTGTGATTCTCTTGAGTGAAAAGGAGTAAGGCAACATATAAAATAACTCCAAGTCGGAATTCAGAGATTGCTAAACAAATACAAGATTTGCTAGAGAAAGGGATTATAAGGAAGATTTTAAGTCCTTGTGCTGTGCCAATTGTCCTTGTACCTAAGAAGGATGGAAAATGGAGGATGTGTACTAACTCTAGGGCTATTAACAATATTACAATCAGATACAAATTTCCCATGCCCTAGATTGAGGATTTGTTGGACAATTTGGGGGGTTCTTGCTATTTCTCCAAGGTGGATTTGAAATTAGGGTACCATCAAATTAGAGTTAGGCCTGATGATGAGTGGAAAACAACCTTCAAGAAAAATGAAGGTTGTATGAGTGGCTTGTAATGCCCTTTGGCCTAACAAATGCACCTAGCACATTCATGAGGCTTATAAATGAAGTGATAGCAAACTTTATAGGTAAATTTGTAATTGCTTATCTAGATGACATTTTGATCTTTAGAAGGTCTAAGGAGGAGCACATGAAGCACTTGGAAATGGTTTTGAGGAGGCTACACCAAGAGAAGTTGATGATCAACCAAGAAAAATGTGAGTTTTTGAAAACTGAACTAGTATAACTTGGATTTGTTGTTTCTAATGGATGCATGAAGATGGATCTTGATAAGGTCAAGTCTATATTGGAATGGCCAACACCTCGATACATAGGATATGTTAGGAGTTTTCATGGAATAGCCTTTTATTATAGGAAGTGTGTGAGAAACTTTAGCCATGTATGTGCACCAATACTAAATACTATTAAGGGAGAAATTAAATGTCAGTTTAAGTGGACAGAAGTAATAGATAAAGGATTTGAAACATTGAATACAAAGATAGAAAAACCACCTACTCTTAGGTTTACTAACTTCAATTAGTTATTTGTGGTGGAGTGTGATGCTAGTAAACTAGCTATTGAGGAAGTGTTGAGTCAAGAGGGGCACCCTGTGGAATTCTTCTCAGAGAATTTGAATGAAGCCAAGAAAAAGTACTCCACCTATGATTTGGAGTTGTATGAAATGGTACAAGCACTCAAAAAGTGGAGACATTATCTCCTATCAAGAGAATTTGTAGTTTATACAGAAATCATGCCCTTAGCTTCTTGAATGGGCAAGAGAAGTTGAATCAAAGGCACCTAAAGTGGGTAGAATCCTTGCAAGCATATAAATTTTTCATAAAACATAAGAAAGGTGTTATCAAAAAAGTTATAGATGCACTAGGTAGGAGAGGCTTGACTATCCAGAAGATACAATTGCAAAGTGTAGGGATGAGTGGCCTTAAAGACCTCTACAAAGAAGAAAAATATTTCAAGGATGTTTATGAAGCATGTGAAAATTTTAAACAAGGATTTAAGGTGGAGTTTACTGACTATATGTTGAAGGAAGGATGGAAGGAATATTATTCAAGGGACACTTGTTGTGTATACCTCAATGCTCAATGAGGGAGAACATAGTCAAGGAAAAATACCAAGGCAGTTTGGGAGGCCACTTTGGAGTGGAAAAGACACTTGAGCAAGTGAATAGGCATTACTATTGGCCTAAACTATAGTAAGATGTTAGAAAGTTTGTGGATAAATGTTAGATATGCCAAAGAGCCAAGGGACATAGTAGAAACACTGGATTTTATCAACCTTTATCCATACCACAGAGACCTTGGGAGTGCTTGATCATGGACTTTGTTTTGGGACTACCTAAGATACCAATAGGACATTACAGTGTGTTTGTAGTGGTGGACAGGTTTAGCAAGATGGCACACTTAATTCCTTGCAAAAAAACCAATGATGCTCACCACATTGTAGGTATTTTCTTCAGAGACATAGTGAGGATTCATGGATTTCCACTCAATATAGTCAGTGATAGAGACAGTAAGTTTGTGGGCCACTTTTGGAGAACCCTTTGGAAAATGCTAGGTACAAACTTATGTTTCTCTTTAGCCTATCACCCTCAATCAGATGGACAAACTAAGGTAGTAAATAGGTCTCTAGTTAACCTATTAA
Source organism: Thuja plicata (assembly GCA_018584345.1). Taxonomy (NCBI): domain Eukaryota; kingdom Viridiplantae; phylum Streptophyta; class Pinopsida; order Cupressales; family Cupressaceae; genus Thuja; species Thuja plicata. Next base: position 639,833 of record MU223771.1, on the reverse strand, counting down.
GATGCTTGACTAAGCAACATGGACAGTCTTGGGATCACATTATAGCACAGACAAAATTTTCCTACAATGACTCCATCAATAGGAGAACTAGAAAGAGCCTATTTGAAATAGTTTATGGGGATAATATAAGAGGGATCATGGAGTTGAGAGACCCCAATTTGTAGGATACAAGGAGTGCCCAATGAAAATCCTTTACAGAGAAAATGAAAGAACTTCATGACCAAGTTAAGAAGACTTTGCAACAACTAGTGGAAAAGTACAAGACCAAGGAAGATAAGAAAAGGAGGGATTCACAATTAAAGGTGGGAGATCTAGTACTTTCCTACCTTAAGAAGCAGACATTTCCAAAAGGAAATCCAACCAAGATCCTGATAAAGAAGATATGACCATTAAATATATTGCATAAGTATGGTAATAATGCATATGAGGTGGAGTTACCTCCTAATTTGGGCAGCTCACCCATCTTCAATGTGTGTGACCTATATCCCTACAAGGGTCTTACTTCTAACACTTGTTAGAAACCTCTTTCAGACTTGGGAGAAGAAGATTGGATCAAAGACTTTCCCACTCCTCAACCTCTACAATTAGACAGTGTATTGGACTCCAAGGTGATCAAGGAGACCAAGAGGGGTACCTACAAAGAGTACATTGTGAAGTGGAAAGGATTTCAAGATTCTGAGGCCACTTGGATGACTAAAGAAGACATACTGAAGCATGGAGTCACCCTTGTATACCTTCTAACTCAAGGGACTTGAGTTCTTTATCCTAGGGGAGTATGGTGTAGAGCACCTCCCATTTTGGCTTGATGTTGCCATTTTGGCTTAATGTTGGGTTAGATATTATTTAGGGTTGTTTAGGAGTTTTTGTGTGTTTGTAATAAGATCCAATGGTTATTGGATCCAAGCATGTCTTAATATGTTTGTAAGAGAAAAAGTTGCTCATAGGTTCAAAATATTGTCAAATGGTCTAAAAGTTGCTAATTTTGAGAAACTATGGGACATGGTCTCCTCTAGGGTTATAATTTTCCTAACTAGGGTCCTAGGATAGGTCAAGGAGCATTGAGTTGACCAAAATCATCAAAAAGAAAGAAATGCTCAAAAGTTGCTAGCAACTTTCAAAAGTTGCTCAAGCAACTTTTGCAAGAAGTTACAAATGAAGGAATGGATGGTTGTAACCACACATGCTTGAGTATTTGAACATGGGATGAAGAATTTTTGAGGTTAATTAATTTTTAGTTGTAGACCACACGTGTTCACAAACTGTACAAATGTTTTTATGAGTTTTCCTTGCAATTACAATGTTTATGCAATCTTGTACGATTTTGTAAGGATTGGATTGTACAATATGACTATATTGGAGTGTAGAGTTTTGTTCTATATTTATTTTTCATATTCAATTTTTATTTCAAGTTTAGGGATTGTAGAGTTACGCTTTGTTTTTGGTGACTGTGTCTACAACTTCCATTTGCAGAGTTGCAGGAACAAAAATGGCTCTAACCTAAGCATCCACAGTTGAAAATGAATGAGACCTGGTGGAATTGTAGGTTATGGTCTATACATAGTGTTTTGGTTTCAATTTTTGTTCTTGCAACTGAACTCCTATTTTTGGAGTGATTCCCTAGGCTGAGTTCTTGGAGTAGGTGATCCAGGATAGTGTGAAGATCTAATTGGAAGAGAACACCCATGATCTGGTAAGGACATCTAAGTGGCATGTGTGGAAGCCCTAGAGGGTCCCCTTGAAGGATAAAATGGTTTTAGGATTTTGCAAGAAGTTTGAAGACCTTGTGGATACATTTTGCATAGACTGGTCCAGAGGCCTAAAATATAGCCTAGAAACTAGGGCATGATACAAATTAGGGTTGTGGGTGTTTTGAAGACTTGTAGCTTTGGATTCTTGAAGGGATAGGTGATAGATTTCAGAATCATATAGCTTTCCATGAGGTTGTATATAATAATTTTCAGCATTTGATAAAAAATAGTGGAAATAGACCTAATTCAATTAGGCCTAATTAGGCCTACTAGTGGGTAGCAGTGAAAAATTTAGTAGCGATTATTCGCCAATTGGTGAATGTTGCATGTCGACAAATGGGGAATTGGAATTTTTTTTCATATATTAGATTCACCCTATTTCTTGACAATTATTAATATTGGGTCCAATGTACGGGCCCATCGCCCATCACTTTATTTAATTTTCTAATTTTCTTACACATTATTGCCAATGGAATCTAATTTTTGGTCCCCGTAAATTTTAAAAAATTGCCTATAATTTCTACGCGACCCAAATGGACAGCCTATATTTGTCAATAGTTTTATACATATATATTTATAGGCGGTCCCAAATTTTCCTGGCATTTTGTGGACGCGTGTCTCAACCCGACCCAAATTCACCAACTTTATTAATCATACCTTCGTATTGGACAACCCATAATCGTCTCACAAATAATAAAAGATGTGTTAAAATTATGCGAGCTTCACCAAATTTGTATACCTTGACCTAAAACCTCTCGTCAAATTTTCCAAAGAAGGATAGTATAAAAACATTTGATCAATAGTGAAGTTTTAGACTGTTGAGTGCACCTGCATACTGCATTGGCAAGTAGCGACTGTAATTTAATTTGAGGCAAAGGTAAGTGATACTTATTCTGTGACTCTGTGATTTTGAGTTTGTTATTATTTAGTGGTAACTAGTTAGCAAACACTGGTGACCATGGAGACCTTAGACATGATTTTAGGTCCAATAAATCCAGAATCATATTTATATATATTATATTTTATTGTCACTTCAACAATTTAACATTTTTTTTGTAGTGGAAGTTGTTGGAGAATGGAGACGTCGAACAAGAATAAGGGTAAGGCTCCTGCAAGTGGGGAAAGCCAAGAGAGGCCAGAAAAATGCAAAACCTTATCATCATACTTTGGTTATGGTGTTGGAAATGTTTCTGTCTAAAATCGGGAAGCTGCTTCATCACAAGTAGATTTTGAAGATTCACAACCTGAAACTACATGACATATTGAATAAGTAGGCAAACCTGATATCTCAGATCATGATGAACTTGAAGAGGATTTTCAGTTAAATACCCAGAGTATCCATAATGATATAATCAACTTGGATGAGACTAAGAATGTCAGAGATGATGATGGTGCAGGGAAAATGAAAAGAAAAAACAATTCAAATAAGGATAGGGAATCAAAAAATGATTGGAAGTGGGAGTTGTCGAGGAATTTTCAAATAGAATGGGTGTTAAAGTATCCATTCATTGAACCAGTGGACAATCCAATTGAATTCCATCCTCCCATAGAATGCAGATGTAAGATTTGAACCAAGATAAATAAGAAGGAAAAGAGGTTGCAGTTAAAAATTGACACCATAGAGAAGCATATGGGTAAAGTTTACGAAAAGAAAACCATAGATAGAGTTGAAAAATGAGTGATAAGATGGAAAAAAAGGATGAATCTCTGCATGTTAGAAATGCAGAATTATATGAATTTCAACTGAATATACAGATGAAGCCTACTCAAGTTAAAGGCTCTATTGAAGCTTGTTTTGGAAAAGCATTGGAAGTAGAACTAATGGGAAAAGTTGTTCAGTTAAGTGTTGTTTTTAATATTTTTAGCAGAGGGTGTCCTATGACAGACTACCCATCATTGAGTGCTTTATTACACTTTCTAAAAGTTTATAACTATCCTAACAGTCATTGGTCAATAAATAGTGGATGGGAATGGGAAAGTTGTCTTGCCGATGTTGAAAAAGAGGATCTAAAGGCAAAAATTAAAGAGTCAAATTTTATTGTATTGTCTTTAGATGAGGTTACAACAGTAGATAATATTTAGTGGGTATGAATGCATGTTTATATTGTACACAATATTGTCCACCAACCTCATCTACTAACTGTTGCTAAAATGAAGGATAATGCGACAACTAAAAATCTATTTGAACTAGTAAAGAGATCTCCAATTGAATATGGAGGTATAAATGGCATGACAATTGCCAATAAGTTGGTGTGTGTTGGAGTGGATGGAGCTTCAGTAATGCAAGGCCATAGGGGTGGTATTTGTACAAAGATACAATCTTCTTGTGCACCCTACGTTACTCCCATTCACTGCATGGACCAAAAAATGAATCTAGCTTTTGGAGTTGTTAGCAAGAATGGTCCAAAACAAAAAATTGAATCTTTAATCAAAGAGCTCTACCAATACTTCTGTCTAATTCCAAAATGATTGAGGTAATTTCAAGACTTTTCTGAAGGACTAGCCGATGAGAACAAGATTCTAAAGGATAATGATACTAGATGGATCTCTTTGGATGGACCAGTGCATCGAGTGTTTTCAGAATATCAATCGTTGCTTGGTCTAATGAACTCAAGTCGTGAAGAAGCAGGGCTACCCAAATTTCCTGAGATGCTATGAAGTTTAAGTAATGTAGAGACACTCTTAAGGTTAGTAGGTCTTCTCCCCTTGCTGGAGGAAATGAGAAATATAATGAAAAAGGCCCAACAAAGAGAAATGTATATTGCAGAATATCTTGCACTTCATAAATTAACATGCATGACACTAGATAATCTCTATCGATCATGTGATGATGTAAAATTTTCCAGCTGGCTAAAAATCATAGATTTGGACAATCCTGACAAATTTTTAAAGATTGGTGTAAATGGGGAGTTATATGTAGAAGTACATGGAGTTGAGATACCAATGTACTACTATACTAGGGTTGAGTCTGAGGAACCAGGAAGGAACAACAGGAAGTGAGTATCAAGTGTTAAAAGGGAGGACTTTACCAAGAGCGTTGAGTTTGTAACTTCTTCTGTGAAGTGCATTGCCTATGATCTTTCCTCAGAGATTAGAGTAAGATTCCCTCCAGTCAAACTAATTGAGTCCATATCTATTATGTTGCCTCAATATTGGAGTATCAACAATTCGAAGGATTATCGAAATAAGCTACTAACTTTGATAGATCATTTTTGCAAAACCAAAGAGTTAAATGGAGTAACTCTAAATGGAATTTTAGATGAATCTCATTTGAGTGAAAAATCGGGCCATTTTTCAAAGACAATGAGGGAACAATATAATATTATGCAGAACCCCCATGAAGATGGATAGGCAACAAGGCTTTGGAAATATCTAGCTACGAGTGAAATGTTGATTGATTCAATATCAGATTTTTTCAAGCTTGCTGATTTATGTATGACCATGATATTGGGGTCGGTGGAGGATAAGAGAGTTTTCAATGCTTTGGGGTTCCTAAATTCAAAGCTAAGAAAAAAACTAGACAAGAATTTGGAAAATTTCTTGAGGCTCTATACATCCAAGTATAAAGTTCATTGGTGCAGGAGCACCTAGGTAAGGCTCTTTGGTGACCTAGGGTTTCTAGAGTTCTTTTGGCTTGCAGTGGTTCTAGCCAAACCACTAGTTGAATAATAGTACTAGAGGTGTCTTAAGGTGTGTGTTAGGTCTTTAGGGAAGGTCTTTTCAAGTTTGTTTGGTCTTTTAGGAAACAAGTACCAATTTGGACCCTAATTGCCAATGTTGTGGCAATGGTGTAAATCAAGCACATAGGGGTCAAATTTAGAAAGAGAGTGTTTTAGGACCTAAGAGAGGAAAGAATGGTCTAACTAAGTCTCTTATGATGTGTTCATGGTCTTAGAACAAACTTTACAGTGGATTTCCTAAAATTGTGGAAAGTTGTCAAAATAGTCAATGTTGTCATTGACAACATTGACAACAATTATGTAAGAAGAGCATTTTTGATGAAATAGTTATTGTAAATATCTACAAACATTGGATTAGGGATGGGGAAAAGTATAAGAGGCCTTCCTTGACCTGTAAGCAAGGTTGGTGAACATTTTTGAATATACAAGATTTTCTGTGTGTGCATTTTCAGAGTAATTTTAGTGAGTTTTCTTGTTTACAGTAGTTAGATGGATTAGATCTCAGTATGCATCCTTTTATTAATGTAGGGTAGGTTAATTTGAGATTCCATGTGGAGTTATTTTGTGAATTTATAGTGTTTATATTGGTTTAGTTAAATTCTTTGTGTTTTACCCTGTCGCTGGTTTTAACTAGGCAGGTTGGACTAATGGGGTCTTAACTCAACTTTCCATTGTAGATTCTATATGGGATCTTGGAATAGGTGAGGAGACTCCATGTACATTATTTTTATAAGAGGGGCCCAAGAAAGTATGATTTCTATTTTTTCAATGATTCCCTAGGAGAGTGTGTTGTGCATGGCTAGGGACTGAGAAACATTGCAAGTGATGCAAGGAGGGTTGAATGCATTGGTGGCTTCAACAAAAGTGCATGGAGGGATAGAGTAATGTGTTAAAGACCCCCAATTCAAAGGAGAAGGTTGGAGGAGTTGTTTGATGTGTTGAAAGAACACTTTTGTGTTTAGACTGTCAATAAGCCCTAAAACCCTAATTTTTAGGCATGATTGTAGGAAGGGTTGTACGGACAACTTGAGGATTGGAGATCTTGAAAATATAAAAGTACTTGATAAAGGGTGTTTGAAATATAAACCATTTTGGAGGTTTGTGTGGGAAAATTTCAAGTTATCTTCAAAAAGGAAAGCAAAAGGCCTAATTGGCTTGTAGCCCTATTTGGGGTGAGAAATGTGCACCTTGAAGCACTTGATTTTTATATGTTTATGAATGGTGTATGCAGGGGTTCAAATGGAACCAGTGGAGGTCTTGATGACATATCGTTCCATGGAGCTAAGTCCTAAGAGGAATTGAGACAATTCTTGGAGATTGAGACTAGGAAAGGCCTAGTTAATTTGTGTTGCAGAATGGAGTATTTTTTATCAGTACTATTGGTGTACAGTAGGTGAAAGGTTAGGATATTGGGTCAAGATACCTAAGGAGATTAGGGTTGAGCATAGAACCCTATTAGGTCACTGAATTGGCCTAAGGAGACCCTAGAGGAGAATGGGGTAGAGAGCAAGCCTAGGTGTGTTACATCAGAGTGGTATCAGAGCCCCAAAAGATTTGGGATTGTATATGTCAGAGGTGGAATCTTGTGGCTCCATAGACATGGTAACAAATGCAGAGTTGTCTAGGGACATGGATGAGAAAAAGGAGAGGAATAGCCTCCTTGAAGAGGCCCTAGCAGAGATGAAGCTAAAACTACAAGAAGTAGTGGATGCAAGAGACCAAGGTAGAGAAGGTGAAATAAGTGATAGAGGGAAGAAGAAGGTTGAAGAGGATGATATTATCCCTGAAATAGACCCTGTGATGGAGTAGGAACCATTCTTGAAAGACATCAAGGAATTGGGTGGTAAATCCTTAGAAGGCATCCCATTGTTTAGTGGGAAAATGGACATTGAAATAATGTTGGAGTGGATTGAAGGGATGGAGAATCACTTCGAGTGTGAAGGAATAACAGATGCACAAAAGGTTAAGGTGGCTAAGTCAAGGCTTAGGGGATCAGCCCTAACATGGTGGAAGTATTTGTAGGATGAAAGAGTTATACTTGGGAAGCAACCTATAACAAATTGGCAAGCAATGGTAATTAAGATGAAAGAGAACTTTTTACTAGAATACTATGAGATCCAACTCTATAGGAGGAGACAAGGATTGAAGTAGAAAGATATGGATGTAGCCTCCTCTATAGAGGAATTTCAAAGAATTTGTCTTAGTCAAAGAAACAAGAAGAAGAGCCAATCAGAGTGGCTAGGTATCTAGGTGGGTTAAAGTGGAACATCCAAGAAGAGATTAGCTTGTGGACCCCCACTACTATTCAGAGATGTCAACAACTAGCTCTCAAGGTTGAAGAGAAGAATAGGAAGAAGAGTGATTCTAATATGAAGGGTAGAGGTATAGGGAGAGACCAAAGAGGACAAGGAGGAGGTTACCAAGGTAGGGGAAGTGAACAAAGAAGTCAAGGTGAAAATAGATTGACAAAGCACACCAATGAATCCACACCAAGAGGTGGTTATGGTAGAGGTAGAGGTAATAAGAGTGGATCCAATAGGGGAAGAGGAGGTAGAAGAAACTCCTATTTTGTAAATATGAAGTGCTACAATTATGGACAGATTGGTCATCCAGCATATAGGTGTCCTGATAAGCCTACTGCATCTAATAGTGACAAGAGGGTAGCTTATGTTCAAGAAGACACTTCTAATGTCAAGACGCCTGATGTTGATCATATATAATCTGAGATGGGTGAGAATCTGATGTTTAGAAGGGTATTAATCAGGCAGCCATTGAAGGATGAGCCTAAGAAAAGGAGGGCATTATTTAGGATCAGATGTAAGATCCTTGGAAAAGTCTGCAAGGTGATAGTACACTCTGGGTCTACTGATAATATAATATTAGAGGAGGCAGTTACTAAGATGAAATTAACCAAGATACCCCATGTGAACCCTTATAAGGTGACTTGTCTTAATAAGGGATAGAGTGTGTTAGTAAATGAGAAAACATGGGTAGAGTTATCTATAGCAGGCTACAAGGATAAATTACTTTGTGACATCCTACCAATGGATGCTTGCCACTTGTTAGGAAGAACCTGGAAATATGATAGAGAGGTAGTATATCATGGAAAGGAGAATTCCATATCCTTTAAGAAGAATGGCAAGACATTTAAAATATAGTCTTTATTGGAGGATGAAGAGCCACAATCTAAGACTCCTACTGTGTTATTCTACAGTGGAAAGGAGTTTGTAAAAGACATCAAGGAAGAGGCAAGTGAAGGGTATGCCATTTTTTTAAAGCTCAAGGAGGAAGAGAAGATAGTTAAGGAGATAGTACCCAAGGAGATTCAGAATCTACTTGATAAATATAGTGATATAGTCAGTGATGGGACTCCTACAACTTTGCCTCGTAAGAGAGTGATTAGTCATCAAATTGAATTCATACCTGGTGCCTCATTACCTAATAAAGCAACTTTTAAGCTAACCCCTGATCAGAATTTAGAGGTAGCTAGACAATTCTAGGAACTATTGGACCAAGGATTGATTAAAAAGAGTATTAGCCCATCTGCAGTCCCTGTGGTGTTAGCATCAAAGAAAGGTGGAAAATGGAGGCTATGTACTGATTCAAGGGCAATTAATAGAATCACCATAAAATATAGGTTTCCAATACCTAGGATAGAGGACCTTATGGATTGTCTTGGAGGGGCAATTTACTTTACCAAGTTGGATTTGAAAAGTGCTTACCATCAGATAAGGGTTAAGGAGGGAGATGAGTGCAAGACAGCATTCAAAACAACTGATGGGTTGTATGAATGGCTTGTGATGCCATTTGGCCTCACCAATTCTCCTAACACATTCACGAGGCTCATGAATGAAGTGCTTAAGGACTTCATAGGTAAGTTTGCGGTGGTCCATCTTGATGACATATTGATCTATAGAAGAAAAAAGGAAGACCACATCAAGCATGTTGAATCAGTGTTGAAGAAGTTGCATGAAGAGAAACTAGCCATTAATTTGGAGAAGTGTGAGTTTCTCAAGCAAGATATTGTCTACTTGGGATTTGTGGTATCTAAGGGATCCTTGAAGATGGACCAAGACAAGGTGTCAGCTATACTAAATTGGCCACCACCTACATCAGAAACTGAGGTAAGGAGTTTCCATGGCCTAGCTCAATTTTATAGGAAGTTCATTAGGAATTTCAGTGGTATATGTGCACCATTTTTGGAAACTATTAAGGTTGGAAGTAAGGCTAAGTTTAGATGGAAATTAGAAGCTGGGAAGTCATTTGAGATGTTGAAAAGGCAAGTAGCTACACAACATGTCCTAACATTGCCTAGTTTTGATAAGTTATTCACTATTGAATGTGATGCAAGTGGCATAGTAGTAAGAGGTGTGTTAAGTCAAGAGGGCAGACTAGTGGCCTTCTTTAGTGAGAAGCTGAATAAAGCTAAGAAGAAATACTCTTCTTATGACCTAGAATTATATGCTCTGGTGCAGTCATTAAGAAAGTGGAGGCACTATCTTTTACCTAAGGAATTTGTGGTGTTTACTGACAATCAGGCCCTTAGCTACATCAATACACAAGAGAAGTTGAGTAATAGGCATCTAAAATGGATGGAATATCTCCAGGTCTTTACATTTACCATCAAGCATAAGAAGGGTCAGTTGAAAAAAGTTGTTGATGCACTAAGTAGGAGACTTTTGAAAATCCAAGAAGTTCAGTTGAACAGTATAGGCATAGAGATTTTTAAGGACCTCTATCAAGAAGATGAAGATTTTGGTGAGGCATATCAAGTGTGCCATGATTCTCAGAACCACTTCCATGGAAAATTATCCGAGTTCACATTGAAGAATGGACTATTATTTAGAGGAAATCAGTTATGTGTGCCAAGGGGTTCTATGAGGATGAATCTCATACAGGAAAAGCATAACGGGTCTATGAGTGGACACTTTGGTGTAAAAAAGACCTTGGAGTTAGTACAAAGGTTTTATCATTGGCCTAAGTTGACAAAAGATGTCACTAAATATGTGGAACAGTGTGTATTATGCATGAAGGAAAAGGGAGGTAGCAGTAATGCAAGCTTGTATCAACCCTTACCTATCCCAAACAGACCTTGGGAGTGTGTGAGCATGGACTTCATAGTGGGTCTACCAAAGACTAAGCAAGGCTATGATAGTATATATGTAGTAGTTGACAGATTTAGCAA
>MU223771.1:595209-629170 GCA_018584345.1 Thuja plicata | reverse complement strand
TAAGGATTCATGGACTACCCTTAAGCATTGTATCTGATAGGGATGTTAAGTTCATGAGCCATTTTTGGAAAACATTATGGAACAGATTGGGTACAAACTTATCTTTTGGATTAGCATACCATCCTCAGACTAATGGTCAAATGAAGGTGGTCAAAAGGGTGTTAGGTAACCTATTGAGGTGCCTAACCAAAGAATATGGGCAAACATGGGATGTAGTCATACCTCAGGCAGAGTATGCCTATAATGACAATAGGAACATGATGATAGGGAGAAGCCCATTTGAAATAGTTTATGGGATGCATCCTAGGGGATTTTATGAGCTTAGGGATCTTGGAGGAAGGGATTACAATAGTGGGCATGCTAAGGACTTCACCCACACTATGAAGGAGATCCAAGAGCAGGTCAAGAAAACTATACAAGACAGTCAGCAAAAGTTGAAGGGAAAAGTAGATGAGAAGAGGAAAGATATCCAATTTCAAGTAGGAGACTATTTTATGGTTCATTTGAACAAGTCAAGAATGTAGAAGGGAGTCCCTACTAAGTTGCAGATGAAGAGAATAGGACCATGCAAATTCCTAGCTAAATATGGGGCTAATGCCTACAACATAGACTTACCTTCTGATTTGAATATCTCTTCTACTACCAATGTGCAGGACCTAGTTCAGTTTAAAGGTCCCTTGAATGATATTAGTCAACATAATAAAGGATTTCAGAGTGATGTAGACCCTGATGTGGTGTCTACCAAACAAAAATTGATAGCTGAGGGAGTTTTGGATTCAAGAGTGCAAAAGACAACTAGACATAAGGTGTATATGGAGCACCTTATCAAGTGGAAAGATAGGCCTGAATCAGAGGCTTCATGGATTGAAGAATATAACTTCAAGAAGCTAGGAATTCCTAACTCTTTATTTTCTATAGGAGTGACTTGTCTTTCCCTTTGTGGAGGAGTATGGTGCAGGAGCACCCAGGTAAGGCTCTTTGGTGACCTAGGGTTTCTAGAGTTCTTTTGGCTTGTAGTGGTTCTAGAAAAAACACTAGTTGAATAATAGGAATAGAGGTGTCCTAAGGTGTGTTTTATGTCTTTAGGGAAGGTCTTTTCAAGTTTGTTTGGTCTTTTAGGAAACAAGTGCCAATTTGGACCCTAATTGCCAATGTTGTGGCAATGGTGTAAATCAAGCACATAGGGGTCAAATTTAGAAAGAGAGTGTTTTAGGACCTAAGAGAGGTAAGAATGGTATACCTAAGTCTCTTATGATGTGTTCATGGTCTTATAAAAATTTTTAGAGTGGATTTCCTAAAATTGTGGAAAGTTGTCAAAATTGTCAATGTTGTCATTGACAACAATTGTGCAAGAAGAGCATTTTTGATGAAATAGTTATTGTAACTATCTGAAACCATCAGATTAGGTATGGGGACAAGTATAAGAGGCCTTCCTCAACCTTTAAGAAAGGTTGGTGAACATTTTTTAATATACAAGATTTTCTGTGTGTGCATTTTCAGAGCAATTTTAGTGATTTTTCTTGTTTACAGTAGTTAGATGGATTAGATCTCAGTCTACATCCATTGATTAATTTAGGGTAGGTTAATTTGAGATTCTGTGTGGATTTATTTTTTGAATTTGTAGTGTTTATATTGGTTTAGTTAAATTCTTTGTATTTTACCCTGTCGCTGGTCTGAACCAGGCAGGTTGGACAAATGGGGTCTTAACTCAACTTGCCAATATAGATTCTATATGGGCTCTTGGCATGGGTGAGGAGACTCAATGTAAATTATTTTTATAGAAGGAGGGCCCCAAGAAAGTACTTTTTCTATTTTTTCAATGATACCCTAAGTGAGCCTGTTGTGCATGGCTAGGGACTGAGAAATATTGCAAGTGATGCAAGGAGGGTTGAATGCATTGGTGGATTCAAAAAAAGCACATGGAGGGATATATTAATGTGTGAAAGAACCCCAATTAGAAGGAGAAGGTTGGAGGAGTTGTTTGATGTGTTGAAAGAACACTTTTGTGTTTAGACTGTCAATAAGCCCTAAAACCTTGATTTTTAGGCATGATTGTAGGAAGGGTTGTACGAACAACTTGAGGATTGGAGATCTTGAAAATATCAAATTAATTGATAAAGGGTGTTTGAATCCTAAACCCTTTTGGAGTTTTGTGTGGGAAAATTTCAAGTTATCTTCAAAAAGGCAAGAAAAAGGCCTAATTGGCTTGTAGCCCTATTTGGGGTGAGAAAGGTGCACTTTGAAGCATTTGATTTTTATATGTTTGTGAATGGTGTATGTAGGGGTTAAAATGGAACTATTTGAGGTCTTGATGACCTAGCCTTACATGGAGCTAAGTCCTAAGAGGAATTGAGACAATTCTTGGAGATTGAGACTAGGAAAGGCCTAGTTAGTTTGTGTTGTAGAATGGAGTATTTTTTATTAGTACTATTGTTGTACACTAGGTGAAAGGTTAGGATCTTGTGTCAAGATACCTAAGGAGAGTAGGGTTGAGCATAGAACCCTATTAGGTCATTTAAATTTCCTAAGGACACCCTAGAGGAGAATGGGGTAGAGAGAAAGCCTAGGTGTGTTACATCATTCATACTTTTCCTTACGACAGGGCACTAAAATTGTGGAGGAAGAAATGTCAGAGAAGAGGGTTGGGAAACATTTCAAACTAAAGTGGGAGTCCTAGAGACAATGATGTGACTGTTAATGAATCATGTACTGGTACTGGTAATGCTAGTGTTGAACTTGAGTTAAGTAGAGGTATGCAGAGTACAAAAAAAATATCGAAGAACCAAGGAGGCTATGAAGTTGATGATGATGAATTTGAGGATACCGATAATGAGATGATGTGGGAACTTGAACCTTTGTAGAAGTAGCAGGTCCTAGGTATTTATTAAACTTTTTGCTGCAGTCTACTGTCAATTTTTGTATCTCATCATCATTCATCAATCATGTATAATATCATATTCCAATGTAAAAATTAAAAAAAATGAATGTGGTTGATAATCTCATGAATTCTACAATTAATAATGGTTTTATTTTGCATTATTCATCTCATATGATACAATTCTTAAAGACTTTTTTTTTATTTTTTTGAAAACATAGCAATTCATATGATACAATTCTTAGAAATAGAGATTCTCATTAATTTATTTACAAATATGACACAATGTAATAATTCATTTGTTAATAGTAGTAAGAAGTAGAACACAACTCTGTGTGATTTTGTTTGCAAAAGTGAATTGACAATGAATTATGACACAAGAGTCAATACCCAATTTTAATTTCATTACCCTTAGAAAATGACCCTGAATTCCCTTTTATAGAAACAAGGGAGCAACAATAGCTTCAGGTCGATTTGCCTAATATGAAGTCTCAAAATCAAAATCAGTAAGAGTCAAGACCAGTACACCATCTCTACAACTGTACATTTCTGCATTTGACAGGCCAGTTAGTAAATTAGCAATAGCATTATAGCATCTGCTACATTGATCCTGTTAAAAAAACAAAGTTCAAACTTGTTAATTTTAACTCAATTCAAGCCAATAGATAAATAATATAGAGATGATTGAAACTAAAAGTAATTTCACATACTATTTTTGATTAGATGATTATGCCAATTTGTTTAATAAGCTCCATTTTGCATCATTTGGAAGGTTAATATTTGTCAAGTTATAGTAGATGACCTACAACCTCGTCAGTAATTCATACTTGAAAGCAATGATACTTCCAATACTGCATTCAAATTTGTCAATTATTTGATGAAGTTTGCAATGCCTTCATGAGTTGTGTCCTGAGGAAGCTTGCCTAAATCAGTCCTCATTGTCTCCTCAAACCTTTTTTTGTAAGCTTCTCTTCCAACAAAATTCGTTAATGAGTTACTAGGACTAGGACTCGACAAACCATGACCTATCATTTTGGTTGTTGTTTGATTCATCTTGGAGAGATTTATCTCAAATAAGACAAGATTTTCCTCTACTTCCTTTAGTTTCTGACATTTTTTGTAAAATAGAGGTAGCTTTTATTGATGCAAGAGTGCAGTCATGAATTCCCTTGCTTTCCAAATGCCCATCACTGGTTGTGTTGATTTTATTTAAAAAAAAATTGTAGTTTTCTCTCTCTGACGAAAAAAAAAAATTCTTGTCAATGTGCTCTTTAAGCTTCCCAAAAACATCTCTAAGACTTTCATTCAATTCAAACCAATCACACAACCTATCACCAGTCACCTTTATTTTCCCCCAAATGTCTTTTTTTATTTTCTTGACTGTATTTTTCATTTGGTCATTCAAGTTGTTTTCGTAAGTTTTAATTGTCTTATTTTCCTTCTTTAGCTCTTCTCTCAATTTTGACAACTGGTGTTCACTCTATTTTTTTTATTTTCTCTGCTTCCTCTTCCCACTGGTTTGCTTTCTCTTCCCACTATTTTTATTTTACCCTCTCATCCTCCAATTATTTCTTTAATTTATTGTTTACTTGTGCCCCACTCTCCACACTTTTGTATAAATTTAATGAAGAAGCTTTTTCATCCTCAAGATTTTTATTGCTCTCTTCCAAGTTTTCCCTCACAAATTTCAGTTCTACCTCCATATGTTCTTGCTGAAAAATTTCTTCTTTAGAGGATGAATTTTTTTATCCTTTTCTCTAATTCTTTGCACCTATTATTTGGTAATTCTCCTTTGCCTTTTCATTTTCCAGGTCTGCATGTAACTTTTCTATTCTACCCTGGAGCTTTCCATTCTCTCTCTCCAACTTCATCACTGACTGCAGACAACTTGGTTGGTCATTTTCGACACATTTATCTTGTCCACATTTTTTATTTTTGATAAATCCATTTGGAGGGTGCTAACTTGAAATTCAGATGGATCTATCTGACTCTCTGGTGGATTGTTATCTCTAGTTGGGGGCATAAAAACCATGAACTCCATCATTTCTTTCTTTCGGTCATATGTGGGAAATAACCTATTCGATTTAGGTTCTGCATCAGGAGCTACAACAACTACATCCCTCTTCAATGTATTAGTATTTTGTCTATTCCTATTTTTTGTTTGTTCAAAGTTAGTTACAAAATCATTGTAATGAAAATTAGGGTTTTCCAACACAATTGAATGTTTGAAAGGTGAAATAGAACTTGTAACGATGTATGAGCTTCCACATGTGCTTCTAATAATTGCACCATGAGGATTAGTAACTGTAACACCCTGACCCATTACAAGTGTAGTATTTTAACTATTCGGAGGGTTTTGTCCTAAAGGTGTGGCAATTGTTGGACTCACAATCACAGATACAATTGGCATTATTTTCATAACCTTTTACTTCTTTACACTTCCTTAATCTATGGGATCCACTGATTTTGTGTCCAATTGTAATGTCCTTTTCAGAACACTAGTACTACCCATGCCATCCCCACCAGTGGTAGTGGCACTTGATTCAGATTGAATATGAGTGCTTGGAAAAGGTGGAACTGGATTTGAAGCTGGAACAAATGAAGGTGCAAGGGTATGAGACTGAGTAGTACCTTTTTTTGATGAACTTCCAATTACTAGTGCCCTACCATATTTTGGTGGAGCGGGTGTGGCAATTGGATACCAATTCCCTTCTCTTGTGGGACCCAGACCACCCCTACCTAGAAAACCCATTTTTTCTACTATGTTTGCCCCTTTGCCATATTTTTATTTTGTGGACGCACTGACTCCAGTAGCAATTGTCATAGAATCTTTCCCATCAAAATCAATATCTTGATCATCATAATCACTAGGATGTGCTTGACTAGGATGCTCTACATTCCAAAAATCACTAAATATTTCATCCTCATCTCGATCATAAAGATTTGTAAAGGTCTTTGGCTCACCGAGATTCTTCCTCATTTCCCAAAAATATTTAATTTTGGTTGCAGTCCAATTATCATCTTTACATTGAAGCGCTATTTTGTTTGAAATATATTTTGTAGATGGTTGAGCAGCTTGCTGGTAGAAATTGTAGGATGTCTTGTGCTGCACTTTTCCTTTCTGCTTGTGCAATGCAATAATTTGTGATGACAATTCTTGTATTGAAATATTATTTTCAGCGGCATATTTCTCCATCCCTTTTTTGACCTCGTCCCAAGACTCCATGTTTTTAAATTTTTCTATCAATGGCATACTCTCATGTTGACATTTGCTTGCGGAGCTCCCATTCGCTCTAAGATTTGTTCCAATTATGGTTAGTGGATCATACTGCCAGTGACTGTCAACAACAAAGAAAAAAATTGAAAAAAAAGCCTCTGCCACTTTGAATCCTCTTCTCTCAAATGTGAACCCTCCCAATGAGAAAGGCAAGGAAGGAAATATCATTTTATTTTGCTGACCATTAAAGAGTGCGTTTGTGCTCTCCATCTACTGAACATATTCCAATGAAAAACCCTCTTTGTAACATGTATTAGAAGTTTGTAGGGTTCTACCACTGAACTGTAAAACCTTAACACAATGTAGTCTTCCATGAAGTACCAGTCAGCCAATTGTATTTGACTTCCGAGTTGAATGCAATCTCTACAAGGAACAGGCAATCTAGGCAACAGAGTGTCTATAATTTTATGATACATTGGTGCCAAAAAGAAGTCTACAAATTTTTTATAGTTCCTTCTATTATCACTCATCCTTATCTGAGGTGTCTATTCATATATTGCATTTTGGACCTGACTTTGAAGCTTGTTTGTCTGAAACATTACACGATGCTTTGCTAAAAGAAGATAGCACAAGTAGGTTGTGAGCCTAAATGTCTTATGTGAACCTCTTTTAATCATTAGTAATTGTTCTTGCATGCAATGAATAGTGTGCTCAATAAAATGATTTTTTACTGGTTCTTTTTTCACAATGAATATGAAAAATTATTTCAAGAATCTTGGCACCCACTTCTTTGTTACTATCCAATCCCAAAAAAATGCTAGCAAGGAAATACTATCCTGAACCCATTGCACAAAAATACCATAATCATAAGGAGGCTTATGATCTAGATCCATACTAGAACTACTTGTTATTCCTATGATATACGAATCTTTCTGTTTTGCATCTATTTTTTCATAACTCTCTACCAGCTTTCCCAAGTCAATGTGCACATTTGATTTTTGTGCTTCAAACCCTAGGTCCAACAAACTAGAAAATTCAGTCTCTTTTATCGACAAAGTTTCCTCCTAAGTATTTTTATTGACAATTGCTTTTCTATTTTCATCATAATTTTTGGCATAGAGCATGACAATTTTTGGACAAGGGAATACTTGAGGTAACACCATGCCTGCTGACCCAACAACCCACGGTTTAATTTTATTTGTCTTTGCCTTTAACGTGTTGTGAAATGGACAAAATTTTGAATTCGTCATTGGATCTTTCCACTTATTTTCAAGTGCAAATCTAATTTCCATGATTCCCTTATTTCCATGGATAACATGATCAAAAATATCATTGAATTCATCAGTGAAACCTAGTGTTTTAACCAGTTTGTGGAAGTCTATTATCTATGTTTCCTTTCTTTTCCCTTTACTTGTACTCTTGGTATTTGTTTTTCCCATCATGGACCGTGGTATACTAGTATTACTATTTACTTGTACAAAAATTCAAAAAATTCTACATAGGTGACAGCTACAATTTACAAGTGTGTTTGAAAATTCAACCCTAATTCTATGACTACAATCTAAAAAGTAAACCTCTAGATTTGAAAAATTTAAAGGGCGGGATGTGGGTGTTCATTATTTTACCTGAAAATTCAATTTTTGTAGACTGTGAGTGGGCAAGGAGCTGAGAGACTATTGCATTCCTCAATCCTAAACCTAGAAGCCATAACCCCTTTCTGAATCTCCAATACAATATACTAGTAAGAACTAAAAAATATAAAAACTTAGGTTAAAATTGTACAATAGTGAGTAGTACTAAATCATCGGTCATGACTCGTCACTCGCGTTAACTTTTACTGTCACTCGTGTTAACTTTTATTGCTTCTCCAGATATCTGAGGTCACAAGGACATGTGTCACTTAATTTTTTGGTTTGTGGTCAAATTGAGCTTATTAATTATTAAATGTTAAGTTACTCTTTTACTCCAATTATGATTTTAATTAAACTTAGCTGAGTGTACACATGTCATGATTCTGAAATAGATTTGCATAAATGGGGTTTCTTTTCCCTTTCAGCTTGAAATAAATTGCATGTTGTTGATCTGTGCTCATCTGACGATCGCTGGTTTCTTTTAATCTTCCTTTATATTTTGGTCTTTTGGTCATCATCGAATGACACTGATTGAATGAGTGTACACATGTCATGATTTCAAAATAGGATTGCAAAAATGGGATTTATTTTCCCTTTTGGCCCAAAATACACTGTACATCATTGATCTCTGCTCATCCAATGGTTGCTGGAAGTCATTATCATTTGTGGTGGGTCCCATTTATTTACTTTGAATTATATTTATCAGATGACACCGATTGTGTGAGTGGTCACGTGTTGTCTGATTCATCCGATTGAATGAGTGTACACGTGTTGTGATTTTGGAATAGGATTCAAAAATGAGATTTCTTTCCCTTTTGACCCAAAATAAACTGTATTTCATTGATCTCTGCTCATCCAATGGTCACCATAAATACACTTATACGTAACACCATACGCCAAAAATTTATTAAATTTAAACAAGATTAAATATTGAAACTGTCTAATATAAAAATAACTAATTAAAATATTGCAATCACAGATAACTGTCTAATTATTTATTAATTTATTAATAACCATAATTCATAAAATACTTTAAACTTTTATAATTCCACATTCGCAGTCGCACACATGACACATTGACATAATGATAATTACATTTGTCATTGACATGGAAAAATTAAGTTATTACTCTTAAATAAATCACACACATATGTCATACATTAAACATTGTTACATTTTTTGGTTCATATTATATATCACAGATTCACACATCGATTTGGCAATGTGAATGGGCATATAATTTATTATTTATCAAAAGTAATGTCTTTAGATTTCTTTAAAAAATTGCAATTAAACAATATTATGTAGACAATCTATTATCTCACACACTGATATGTGTCTCGTTTCTGGAGGAAGATAGAAAAATTACAATAATTTTTAAGATTCGAACAACAAAATTTCCATTAATTATTTCAAATATTTACATCAATAATATTATAATATACTTTATAATTATAGAGTTTAACTTTAGACTATAGTCGTACCGTAAACCCTACAAAATGGGAAGTATCCAAATAGTTACAAAATTTGTTACCACAAGGGCACTGGTTGATCATATAAGAAAAAACAAAAAAACAAAAAAAAATGTGGAAACCCATTTCAAGAACATAAACACTGAGGGTATTCATCTCCATCCCTGTCTGAGAAGAATTGTCTATGGAGGATAATCTCCCCAAATTCATCGAGCCAGGTGTAGTCCGTCTTCTCAAATTCGTCGAGGTGAAACCACTTCCGCAAGAAGTCCCTCCCTAGCTGTGCCCACTTTCGATGTTGCATCAGTTGCCTTTCATTAAGGTTCAGTAGGAAGGGTTGCCTTTCCACATTGTTTCCTTGCTGGATAAGATTTTCAATTTAATCATCCCAAGGATACCCAACACCAGTTTTGTGAAGACAACGAATTTAACGTCGTCCACCAGAAATTGATCCCTAAAAACATTCTGTAGCAGCATAAGCATGTCTACCTTCTCTCCTCTGAGGTTGAGAAGAGATGTCAGGAAGCAAGATGTAATGTCTGTGCTAACGCGGTATCTCTTCTCGTTGTGAATGAACTCATGGCCGAGCACCATCAACACAACATTGTTAATGAAAGAGCCTACTTCCTTGCAAATGGAAGTGAGTACTTCATCTGGTATCCTGCCCAAAAAGGGATTTATCTCATCAGTAGATGTAGTTCCAAACCTAATTGGCATGTCCATCTCAACCTAAACTAAAAACCTAAATCTTCAAACTACACACAGAAAATTGAAATTCTACGAATCTAGAGAATCACAGATCTAAAAACTTAAAACTAGAGGGCCGAGGCTAAAAGGAAAAAGAAAATTGAAGTTGATGAAGAAGAAAGAAAGAACGTCTATTAATAGCCTTGTTCCATATCTTCCATATCTTTAGGTAAATCATTCCCATTAATGCAGGAGTGTGGGAAATTACTAATATAGTCAGTGGTTACTATACTAATAACTACAGTTTGTACTAGTACAATTTTGGAAACAGTGTGAATTTCTTGATGGATAAAGAATGTCATTGTCACTATAACAAGACATTCATTTCTTCAAAGTTATCATGCCAACCTTGCGACATGTATCTATTTCACAGAATTCTTGCAAAAATTGGTTTCTTTCAAGAAATTATGCCCGAGATAAAACTCTAGCCATTGATCTATGATCAATCAACGGTCTCGATTTAATATGTTTATAATTTAGGGTTATAAAAAAATAGGTTTAAGGTATATTTCAATGGTATCAATGCTCATAGCTGATAGTACAATTTACATACCACGTGCAGTTGCCAAATGTACATACCACTTGCAGTTACCAGTGACGACGAACAACTCTGCTACCAAAGAGATGATATTAACTCGATGTGATTGGGAGTCTGGAAATCGTAATTATTAGATGTTTTATGAATTTCCATTTTCTATTTTCTATTTTTATATTTTATTTTTACTTTAAATTTTAAAGAATCTACTTTAAAATTTCACAATTCAGCAGTCACACATGTGACATGATACATGCAAAAGTTAAGTAATATTAAGTTATTACTGTTAAATAAATAACATACTATCATACATTAACAATTTAACATTTGTTTGGTTCATTTTCAATTTCACAAATTATAAAATCACATATGTCACACATACATATTTTACAATTAAATCCATAAAAACAAACTAAAATGAAGTTGCAAACTTTTCATTAATATTTTATATAAATTTACAATATTTGGAATTTCGGACTTGGAGACTTGAAGTCCCTACAAAACTTTAAAGACAAAACCTACTATAGTGAAAATTTCAAGATTTTAGGCGGAGGCCATAGGGACACAACACTAAGGATTTTCCCCTCCGTCAAAGTAGAACTTTTCAAAGATGACAAGCTCTACAAATTCATACAACCATCCGTAGTCCACCAAGTCATCCAATAGAAACCATTTGCGAAGAAAATCCCTACCAATCTACACCCATTTCCTATGGTGCGTCAACTACTGAACATCCAGGTTGAAAATAAAAGGTTGAATGGCCACATATTTGTCTGACTCGAATAGCTTTCTTAAATCACTTGCCAAAGGGATCCCCACCCCTAATTATGCATAAACAACAACCTCAACAACATCACCCAGGAATTCATGTTTGAATTTCTTCCTTAACATAAGGAGCATATCCACCTTCTCTCCCCCAAGGTCCAAAAGAGATGCCAAAAAAAGGGATGTAATGTCCGTGTTAACTCGGTACCTATCGACATTTTCCAAAAATTCACGGCCCAACACCATCCTCATAGCCTCATTTGTTAAGGCTCCAAACTCCTTGCAAACTGATTCAAGGGTTTGGTTTGAGACCGGGCCCAAAAATGCCTTATGTTCCTCCATAGATGTGCTTATCAAATGGATAGGAGTGTCCACCTTCAAAAAACAACTATCACAATATCTGAAATTATACAACCTAAAAACCTAAACCAGAGGCAATCTGTCAAGCACTAGAAAAGGAAAACCCAAACCAAAGGAGAATTGAAGAAGAAGGAAGTGTAGATCATCTATAAATATCCCTTAATTCTTTCTCTAGCCTAATTAATTCATTTGTCCTTCAAAATTCTATAAATATTTCATATTAAAATTAGAGTCGTTCATATTAAAAGAATGACTGTGTGAAATTAGAAATAGCCAGATTTAGTGTCAGTGATAAAACATTTCTTTTATTAACGACAACTGTGATACATTATCAACTGTCCACCTAAACAAATGTAAGACTTGATACGTGTAAATAATGATGTCATTATGTGATATTTCATTAATTATATAATAGTTATGGTGCAGATTAATTTGATACGTGTCATCATTCCGGTGAATTCTTGGAGAACTTTGTTTCCTTCAAGAAATTGGGCTGAAATGAAACTTCAACCATTGATCTAGGATCATCAAACAGTCTCAAATAAGACATTTAAAATTATAAAATGAGGGATGTTACTGCTAGGTTGTGTGTGGATGTAACTTTTTGTGCTTATGGATACCAACATGTGTTTAATCTGCAAACAAGTTATTAGTTGGCGTTGGCCCACATGACACATTGACAAGTCCCATCTTTTGAAAATTGCCAATAAAATATTTATTTTTCCCATACTTAACGATAGATTAGCCAAAAAAATCTATATTTTTTCAAAAAGGCACATAAAATTTGCCAGCACAATTTTTTTTTCCCTTCAAAAAAATCAATCGCCTCATATATTATAATGTATTTACTTTAATAGAAAAAAATTTGCCTCACACAATATATATTTTCCCCCACATTAATGTATTATTCACCAGGATTTTATAGAATTTTCATTGGGCAGGGAAAGAATCACCTTCACCTTTATATTATTGTCCTAATTTGGAAAAAAAATTCACCATCATCAAGAAAAATTTTCCCCTAAATTAATGTATGATTCGCCAGGATTTTACACTTTTTCCTAGGAGGGGGTTTCTTAAAGTTATCCCTGGTGGGTAGTGAAAGCAAAGTGATTGCTAAGGTGGCCATAAGTGCTTAAATTATCTCAAATGGACATTTAAGGTATCATGACATAAGCAAGGACGTGAGATGAGTTTGGGGAAGATCTTAAGAAAGGGTTTAGGGTTCTAGAGGGAAACCAAGGAGGAAAAGAAGGTAATTGAAGGGTTAGTTGGACTAGTTGAAGTTGATTATGTATTATTTTTTCATCATTAAACTATACCTAGGAGGCAAGTTGAATTAAGGGCCTTGGAGGCTAGATATTGGTGAAGAGGACATTGGAGGTTAAACCATTGGATGGTTTCAAGAAGTGGATTTTAGTTTGGAGAAAGACAAACTCATATAACTCTAGACCCTCTACATCAGGGATGTTGAAAGAATGCCTGCAGATCTCTAATGATCATCCTGGATATACAAAACTCACATATTAATGCTGATTATGATTATATTCAGTATGTGATTGACTAGATCCATGAGGGTCTCATGAGTATACAAAAGAGAAAGCAACCTCATTTTATGCATTATTCTTTATTGATGCACTTGATCTTGTTCCATAATGTTAATGATTTTGATACATAAATGTTTAGACCTAGAACAATCATAAATGGCCAACCAAATCCTGTGTAATTATGGATTAGGGTTTGGAACTACACTTCTAATGAGCATGAGTTTTGTGGGTTTGAGAACTGGATTGTTCACCCAATTTTAAATTTGCTTGGTGTAAATATTACCAAATTATCTGTCAAGGTGTTAAGACTGCTAAGGCCTTGTGAATGTGTGGATAAGTGGCCTCAAGATCATAATTGGGGTGATTTCTATTTTGGGAAGACTTTCATTTTGATTAGGGTATATAGATGTCCTCAACCTCCACATGTACTCCCAAAATTCTTTCCTCCAAGGGATGTACTCATAGAATTTATTTGGAAGCTAGTGTGGACAGACAAAGAGCATCTAGCTCCTCACAGAAAAGGAACTTTTACACCAAGACAATTCAAATTCTATGATTTTGTTATTGGGAAGAAAGCTTTGGATGGGATTAAAAAGTGGTTGAATCAATACAAGATGGGTATTTCCCAATACAGATATGTAGACCCATAGGATTTCATAAAAAATGCAAAGAAATTGTTGATTTCAAGTATTAGCACTATTCAAGAACATGAAGGTGGTGATGAAGAGTCCATATCATCATAAATGTAATTGATGAACATGAAATAGAGCAAATAAATGGGAAATTTTGGGACTTAATGTATTTAGAAGTGCAACTGAAGAAAGAAGGGATTACATTTGGAGGATAATTCTCTAGTCTACCTTACATGTCCAGGATCACTAGAATGATTGACATGTATGGCACTCTAGACAATCAACTTGCAAATCAGTTGGAGGAGAAGTAGGAAGTACCCAGAGAGTATTCATCCTCTAAGAAGGGAGAGGATAGTGAGGGATCTTATGAATAACATATCCCTCCCTAGATGATAGAGCCACCTAGTTTTGAGCAAAGGCCAGAGATTCCTGACATAAAGGTAACAAGTGAGCCTCCTTAGAAGAGGCAAAGAACAAAATAGAGAGAATCCTCTAAGCTAAAAGAGAATGAAAAGAAAAAGGATAGAGTAGCTTCTCTGGTCACTGGTGATAGGCATTACCATCACCAATTAAGAAAATGCATCATAGAGGGAAAGAAGAAGGAAATCCATGAAGAAATTGAATTGCTCCTCCAATTGTGCAGATATGAGAGGGAATTGTACCAGGAAGAACTTTTGAGTGATGATGACTTCATCAAAAGAGATGAGTTTAATTATTTTATCATTTGGATAAAGCAACAATAAATTGGCAGTCAATTACAAATTATAGAGAGAACCACACTCAGAGATGAAGCCTTGCAAGCTCTAAAAGCCTATGATCCCAGCTCAAAAACTATTATAGTGGAGGAATTCGAATAGTTGGTAAAGTCTAATGGGATGTTTCTTGTAACAGGGTGGGATCTAGCATCAACATTTATCATGGATCAAATAAGGAGGCATCTAGAGGCTCTATTATCTTCTAAGACTCAGATAGGAGATATAATTAGAGGCTGTGGCTATGACCCTAGATATCAAACTCTTTCCATGTGGTCCTTGTCTCCAAGGGCACAAAAGCCTTCTTTAGTAAATGTGGCAGAGAAAATGGATGGGGATAAGATTATCTGGACAATACATAATACATCTAACTTAGAAGTCTCTAAAGATGTCACACATTTTACCCATTTAAATGAAGCCAAGACAAAGCAACTATCCAAGAGATATGGAAGGCTTTTTGATGAAGCAATTGCCTTGGCCAAAGACAGGGAGAAGGGCCTGATGAAAATCAAAGTACTGGAGGAACAATTGGAGGACTTAAGGATAAAATTGGAAGAAGCATCCAAAGTTGTTCCCCCTCCTGTTCAATAAATTGAAGTTATTGTGCCTTCTATCACTGAGGAACTTGTTCAAGAAACTGAGAAATCTGACAAGGACAAGAATGAGGTTTCCCTCATTTCCTTGATCAATATTTTGCAACACAAAATTGATGTAATAAAAGACAAATTGGATGCAGTCCACAAGTCTTACAATAAGTTGCATGATATTAACAAGGATGTAAAGGATGCAATAGAAACTTTGGATCCACTTTTCAATGTATGGTCTTGCAGGGGCTCTTTATTCGAGAGACTAGAAGCACTACAACCCCACATGCCAGATATTCATGAGTCAGTAAATCAGGTTGGGGAAATGATTGAGAAGATTAGTACATCCCTGTCCTTTTTTAAGGGAAAGGAAAATCAAGTTAAGATAAAATTAAATATGTTTGGCCCTGATTTTAGAAAATACATCCCTTCTATACATAATGAGAGTAATGAAGTAAAAGGTGTCAAGGAGTGGAGAAATGATTTTGATGCATTGTTGCCAGAGAAAGAATCTTTCCTAACCAAAGATAATGTTTTAAATATGGACAAATATAATAAGGTCCTAGATGATTTTTTTAAATCTAAAACATATTGTGCCAAGTTTGTGGTAGATACAAGGGCTATCATTGATGCCATGTGGGAAAGACAAATGAAGCAGTTACATGGAATTAAGAGTTTTGACTAGCCAACAAAGAAGGAGGTTGCACTATGGGACAAATGCACAAAGCCAAATAATAAAAAGTAGGAAACAATAGACTTGGAGGCAATGGAAGATGATTGAATGACACTTGGAACCTAATCAATGATCACATGATGGGTAATTATCTCAAATAATAGTGTATGTTAGCCTTGTAGGTAGACACTATTCTCACAAAAAACTTTCATAAGTTACGTTGAACATTTGTGGACAAAGGTTCCAACTGTTAAAGTTTTAGAATGGTTATAAAGAGCTACTCAAGTTTTCCTCTCCACCTATGGCAAATGATTGTAACTATTTTTTTCTTTTAGAACCTTTTTCTTTTCCTAGCCATCTGAAGCTTGTTGCATCTTGATTCTCCCAGGATTCCAAGATGGCTAGTGAATAATATAAATAGCAAGGCTTTTGTATTTTTAAAGAATGGTGAATTCACAACTACAAGATAGTTTTCTGATTTTAGTCTTGATTTAGAGTTTTGGTCATTTTGAATGTATTGAAAAAGAGAGAATTTTAATGAAAATACAGTGGAATTCCATTGCACATTTATGATATCTTCTTGTGTTAATTTTTGAATTCTTGTGTACTAAATTTTTAAGGAAAATTTTAATACACTATTTACAAGGTAAATTGTGGGATTATTCCTGAGTTTCTTTCAAGGGAAGGGTAATTCTTAAGGGTGGTTCCAGGGGATTCAATATTTACATGAGAATTTGATGTTTGGGTGTGGAAATGAGAAGAATGATTTGGAAGGCATTTCATTTGGGTTCTGGGTGTGTTGATATTAAAATATTTCTATGAATGTGTGTTCATTTGACTCTTTTCCCTAGATTAGGCACTAGTCTATACTTGATAGGAATTTATCATCATAAATATTTAAACTAAACAAATCTTTACTTTACAGTTTTTCATGTATGAATATTGAATATCAGTGTTTAAGACACTAATCCATTGTAATATTTGTTGTAAAGGAGTAAATCAAAAGAGGTACACCTGCCTACGTTTGTGGGGCTCAAAGTGAGGGAGGATTTGATCCTTGTTAGTTCTACTTTTACTTGATAGAATCAAGAGTTGGGAGTCATAGAGTCAAGCATGGCTGCTATATTAAGATTTTGCAAGAAAAAACTCTAACAAAATGGCAACTCTGTTGGGGACTCTAAATGCAACAAGTATTGTTGCATAGGATCCCAGATCTATTCATAATTTTTTGTCCCAAACTTGTTTGGGTGGTGACTCTATTAAATTTGTGTGTGTTCCACCAGTGTCATTTTAATCAAGTGGTTCTTCCTATTACTTTTCAAGATGAAACCACATAAGAACACTAGATCTTATGTAAAGAAACATCTCGAGGTTGCCATAGAAAATGAGCTCCCTAGAAAACCTAGAAAGGAAGGGCCTGATAAATATGAATAGAGTTTTAATCATGCATGGGTTCCTAGAAAATTTTATCTGACCCTAGTTCTTGAAAGGTCTTCTTCATCCTCTACAAGTTCTAAATCAGAAATCCAACCCTGGTTAAAGCATATGTTTGGTACTCCTAGACATATGTCTCAGGATAAAGGTATTAACCAAAACCAATATAGAGAGTTTATTTAAAATAGAGTAATGAATCAAAACCATGCACCCTATATCATGCCAGATGAGGGATCTCCTAATTTGATGGATCAGCCTATCCCTCTAGTTGGAAACCAAGTAGATCCTAATTTGATCAATTTAGATGATCCAGAGGACTCTGAATCAACACAATATGATATTGAGTTGTTCATGGATAATTTTTTGGTCTTGCAAAGAAAATATAAAGAAAGAAGGTTAGTTTTGCAAAAATTTCATGAAGAGAGAGCACAATAAGTGTGTGAGATCTTGTTTGAAAGAGAAAAACTATTGAGAGTCAATGCATAGCATTAGGCAAATCAGAAGGCCTTGACTAAGAAATACAAGGGCCTAAAAAAAGAAATATTTAGGGATATGAACACTTTGAAAGAGAAATTACTCCAAGATGAGTCCCACAAGAAGAAAGATGAATTTTCTAGATAAGGACATGTTATAAGGCAATTGCATGATTGGGAAATAGAAGAAAACACCAAAGTGCAACAACGTCTTTATGATATGCCCAATAAGTCAAATAAAGTGTTTCAAGAAAAGGGAAAGAAGAAGGCATTTGGTATTCACATAGAAGATCCAAATAGGAAAGATGCTCCTCCTTGTGGTATGTCACAACTGGACCTAGAGCTAGAAGAGGCCAGGGTATTTAAAGAAAAGATGGCCAAGTAGTTGGAGAAGGTTGAGTTAGAAGCTGAAGCTGCTGAGATAAAAGAAGAAAATAGATTTTTAAAATGTTGATGTAAATACTTCTGCAACAACAGGTGCAACTCATACAACATCTGGACCAACATTAAATTCCCAAGCAACTGGCCCTAGTCAAAGCAACCAGGCGGTTGGCCCATTGTAAAATATACAAGACACTGGTCCTGGTCTAGTAGCCATAGGCCAATATATTTTTGGTATATCAAGGAATGAAATAAACCAAGGACAAGAATTGGGAACAAGTGGGACCAATGTCCTTTGTAATTTTCAAAGAAGACTTGATCATTTGGACAGGTACCATCCATTGTTTTTTGATGGCATCCCTGGTCATCCAAATGTTATCCCAAATGAGGTAAGAGACCGAATCCCCAAGTTTACTGGTAATAATTTTATAACTTGTGAAGAACACCTAAAATATTTCACGGACAAGATCATTAATTTTGATATTGAGCATGAGGATGTCATAATGAAGCTTTTTGTCCAATCTATGAATGAAGATGCTAGGGATTGGTTTAGAAATTTGCCCGAGGATAGTATAGCATCTTTTGATGAATTTTTCAGATGTTTTAGGGAAAAATACCATGAACATGTTAATTCAGGTTACATGTTGAATGAGTTCAATAATATTAAGAAGTTCCCCAATGAAAGTGTGGCTGATTTCAATAATAGATTTTAGAAAGCCATGAACAAGTTATTTCAAGTGTTAAGACTGGATGAGCAATTGTGTTTAACCACTTACTTCAATGATATTGATGGAAATATGTCTTACCTTCTTAGGGATAAGAACTCATGCACTCTGAGGGATTATTATAAGACAATCATAGATATTGAAAGCAATAGACAAACCTTGGGGAAAATGGTGAAGAGAGAGGATGGAAATTATGGAAGGATACAAAAGGGAAGACAAGTAATCTTATAAAGGAAGAGGATAAGGTGGAAAAATTGATGAGTAAATATTGTTATCAGAGATATGATAGATATCCAAATTTGAGAGACATGCCATACAGAGCCAATTGGAAAGATGGAAGCCTATTATAGAGAATCAAGAGAACCAGAAGACAAAGGAAACCCCTGATCCTTTAAAGAGAAATACTAAAAATAATGTGGAGAATACCCCTTGGTGTGTTGCTTGTAATATGCCTCACTCTTCTTTCCAGTGTGTTGTAGCACATGCCTTATCTAAACAAATGGAGGGTAGTATTGAACAAACATGTTCAGCACAGAAAGACCCCACTATGAATATGTTCTTTGTGAAAAGATGTGCTAAATCATGGTCTTCTGAAGATGTTGAACATGTTGATGATTTGAATATTAGGAGAGAAAACTACCAAGAGTACCAGCAACAAGTTTTTTTTACTTAGATGATGAGCCCGGTACTATGTTATGATATACTATCAATACTGTGTATGATGATAAAGAACATCTACATTTTAGATTGCCAAGTGATGAAGAGAAAAGGTCCTTGACCATAGCAGTAATCAATCAAGCTAGAAGTGTCTATAACCTAAGAACTGGAAGGGTGGAACCTAGTCAAGGAAAAATTTCTTATGTATTTAACAAAGAAGATGCCCCAAACATTGTTGTTGAAACTCCAGCCAAGGATAAAAAGGAGAAGGAAGCTACTAAACAAGGAGAGTCCTCTTCTCCCCAAAAGGAGAAGGAGAAAGTGAAATTAGATGAACAACCTGCTATTGAAAAGGGAAAGAAAGGTAAGAGAAAAAATGACATATTTTTTGAATTACCTGCATTTGATATGAGGCATGCTCTTACACAAATGAAATTATCAGTTCCCCAGATGGAAATATTGAAAATAAAAGAGCATAGAGAAGTTGCAATGTCACTTTTTAAAGGGATAGAAGATGTCCCTATTGCAAACAAGAAGGAGAGTAAGAAGAAGGAGGTTTCCTTTGAGAGAGAGACCCCTATACTATATGTGGGTAATACGATTACCCAAGAACCCTCTCAAGTAGATCCCTTCTATGTCACTTTGTTGATAAACAACAAGCTTGTAAAAAATTGCATGATTGACTCTGGTGTTGCCGCAAATGTCATGACATATGAAGTGATAAAATAATTATGTATGAGTGTAGATACTTGTTATGGGAGATGTTATGCCATGGAAAATAGAGAGGTCCCTATGGTGGCAACTCTTAAGGGAGTTGAGGTAAAGATATATTTCTTTCCTGAAGCCACATACAAGATGGATATAGTTGTTGTGGATACCCAACCCCATTATGGTATTTTGTTGTCAAGAGAGTGGGTTGCAGCAGTAGGAGGTCATGTACAATTGGATTTATCTTATGCATCAATCCTAGTAAATGGGAATGAAGTGAAATTGTACAGGGATCCATGAGAATGAGTGACTATTGAAAAGGTGTGAAATGACATGTTCAATTGTTGTGTGGAGGTGGACATGGAGAACTTCAGAGTGGATAAGATCCTTCCAGAATGCAAAAACACTAATCCACTCATGGAAGAATTGTGCACACAACAAAGTGTCTTTTGGAAGATGTATTTTAATGGATCTTGTTCCAGGGAAGGATCGGGGGTTGGTGTCTTATTAATTTCTCCATCGGGTACAACTTTCAAAAATTCCTTCTTGTTAGCTTTTCTATGTACAAACAATATTTTTGAATATGAAGCCCTATGTTTGGGGTTAGAAATTACAACTAGGCATGGTATTAGGTGCTTAAAGGTTTTGGGGGATTCTGAGTTGGTTGTAGCACAAATTAGATCCAAATATGTTTTAAAAAATGATATATTAAAAGTGTATAAACATGCAGTATGGGATCAGATAGAATTGTTTGATACTTTCAACATTAATTGGGTAGAGAGGTGGAAGAATATTATGGCTAATTTTCTGGAAAATGTTGCTTTGAAAAATGATGATTCGACCTTGAATGGAGTATCTATTTTGGAAGTCAAGAGTAGGTCTATGGTGCCAAACAATGTATACAATTGGAAGGTTTTTGAGGATGACCAAGATATCCTTAGGTTTATCTAGTGTCTTGACCATTTTGAAGGCCAACATGTATACTATAATGACTTAGTAGAAGTGGTTGATGGTAGGGACATGGTCTTTGGAAATTAATTTGTTCAACTAAGCTCAAATCTAATCCCCAAGGGGATGGTGGAATTAGAGGCATTATTTAGTGATCAAGATAATTACATGTCTAAGAGGAGAAATGCCAAAATTGAAGACCTAGAAAAGGTGAATTTGGGATCTGAAACAACACCCCAAAATGTATATATTGGAAAAAATTTGGACTCCCATGTTAAGACAATTTTGATAAAATTATTGAGAAAATCTAAGCTGGTATTTGCATGGTCATATGAGGACTTAAAGGCTTACAAGGAGGACCTTTTTCAGCATGCGATCCCAGTAAAACTAGATATTAAACCTTTTAGCCAAAAATAAAGACCAATCAACCCATTATTAGCTCCCAAGATGCAACAAGAATTAATGAGGTTGAGGGATGAAAGAAGTATACAACCTATAAGATATTCAACCTAGGTTTCCAAATTGGTCCTAGTAAGGAAGAAAAATGGTTATATAAGGTTGTGTGTTGATTTCATAAATTTAAACCTTGCATCTCTAAAAGACAACTATTCTCTTCTAACATGGAGGCAATGTTGTAGAAGGTTACTAGTTGTGACCTATTGTTAATGATGGATGGTTTCTCAGGGTAAAACCAAGTATTGGTGAAAGATTTAGAGCAATTTAAAACTACATTTACTACTCCTTGGGGGACTTATGTATATATCAAGATGTCATTTGGTCTTATGAATGCATGAGCAACATTCCAGCGAGCTATTGATGTTGCATTTAAAGATTTTATTGACTAATTTATGGTGATTTATTAGGATTACCTAACATCATATTCCAAGGAAGAAAAGGATCATTTTGATCATATTGAGAAGGTGTTCAATAAAGCCTTTGAACATGGTGTCTCATTGAATCCTAAAAAGTGTCAATTTGCAGTCACAAAAGGAAAGTTGTTGGGGCATATTGTATCAAAAGAAGGACTAAGGATTGACCCAAAATGAATAGAGGTCATCCAAAAGGTCCTTTCTCCAAAGAATAGAAAAGGAGTGTAGTCTTTCTTAGGAAAGATTAATTTTTTTAGAAGGTTTATTGCTAATTTCGCAAAGATTATGAAACCTATAATAAATTTTTTAAAGAAGGATGCAAAGTTTCAGTGGGATGAGGAGGCACAACCTACCTTTGATAAAATAAAGAAATAAATTTAGGAAGCCCCTATTTTAAGGTCTCCTAATTATAGTAAACCATTCTCACTTTTTTATTTTGCATCTTTTCATACAATTGTTGTTATACTATTGCAAAAGGATGAGGAAGGGCATGAATATCCTATTGCATTTTTCAACAAGTCTCTCCAAGATCCATAATTAAATTATGAGGTAATGGAGAAAAAAGCATATGCACTAGTGAAGGTTGTCAAGTCATTCAGACCTTATTTGGTCTATTCAAAACTAATAGGATATGTTCCCCATGCAGTGGTTAAGGACATTCTCTCCCAGACATAAGTTACTGGAAAAAGATTCAAATGGATCAATAGGGTTCAAGAGTTCAATTTAGAAATCCATATTAAAAAATTGGTTAGAGGATTAGGCTTAGAAAAACTTATTACTGAGGAGCATATGGATTTGGTGTAAGTAAATAATATGGAGTTACAAGACCTAATGCTAAATAGCATTGAAAGACAACCTTGGTATACTGATATTGTATATTTCATTAAAAATGTCAAGTGCCCTGATACCATGGTTGATAGTCAAAAGAGAAATCTCAGACTACAAGCCCAGAAGTACACATTAATACAAGGAGAACTGTATTGGAAAGATAGGGATGTTGTGCTCTTGTTGTGTTTAGATGAATGGCGGGCTGATATAGTGTTAAATGAGATGCATGTTGGCTTGTGTGGTGGACATTTTCTGCTAGGACAAATTCCCACAAAATTCTAAGGGCTAGTTATTTTTGGCCTTATGTGTTCAAAGATTCTTTCAAGTTTGTACAAAATGTGAGCCTTTCCAAAGGTTTTCTTCCAAGTTAAAATATTTAGGTGTTTTATAATTGAATCCATTACAGGCTCAGGACCCTTTTTCCATGTGGGAATTGATTTTATTGGAGAATTTGAAAATAAATCTAGTGGTGGACATAATTGGATCCTGGTTGCCACAAATTATTTTACTAAATGGATTGAGGAAATTCCTACAAAGGGAGAAACTAGTAAAGTTGTGATTGAATTTTTTATGGATAATATCCTGACTAGATTTGGTGTCCCCCTAAAATTGGTAACATACAATGCTAAGTGCTTTAGGTCT
The DNA here is from genome assembly GCA_018584345.1 of Thuja plicata. Taxonomy (NCBI): domain Eukaryota; kingdom Viridiplantae; phylum Streptophyta; class Pinopsida; order Cupressales; family Cupressaceae; genus Thuja; species Thuja plicata. The sequence continues at coordinate 605,718 of MU223771.1, read as the reverse complement.
GGAGAGTTTCAGGATTTTTGTGATGAAAATGGAACTGTGATATCATATTCTTCTCCATACCATCCACAAGAAAATGGATAGGCATAATCAAGTAACAAAAGTATTTTTAAAATTTTGAAGAAAACCTTGGAGACAAAAAAGAGGGCCTGGCATTCAAATTTAAAATTAGCCTTGTGGGTTGATAGAGTAACTATAAAAAAGGATACTGGTTAGTCACCTTTTGAGCTAGTATATGGAGTGCAAACCAGGTTACCTGTAAAATAATTTATTTCCTATATATAATTATATAATGGATCAGGAGCTGGAAGTAAATGATGCTTTACATGACAGAATGGTTCAATTGATTGAGCTTGATGAGGTTAGAAGGGAAGGATAGAGGAAGAATATAATAATTAAATAGAAGATGAAGTATCTATTTGACAAAAGGGCTAGTAGTAGAAAATTTCAGCGAATGACATGGTATTGCAGTGGAATGCCAGGGCTAAGGATAAAGGGAAACACAAAAAAAATTGAATCTGTATGGTTAGGACCTTACATTGTTCATCAGATACATGGAAAGGACTCATATTTTATAAAGAACCTTGATGATGAGGTATTGAGATTTCTAGTGCATGGACAATTCCTGAAGCCTTTCTTTAATTAACTCTTCTTTCCATGCACAGTAGTTTTGTAGTCTATGTACGGGTGTGTTCCCTTTCTATTGTGTGTTTACATCATGTTGTGTGTTTGTTTTTTGTGGTAGGTTAGTGTGGTTATGGTTTATCTACCACAGATTTGGATTCTTTCCATGAAATTGTTTTCAAGCATCCTCAGATAGAGCCACTGTTAGGTATATTTTAGGTTTTTAGAGATGTATCAAAATTTTATTCTTGGTGTCAAATAAATTGTACCTCTGCATCTAGTAGTTTCAGTGCTCCTGCAAAATTTTGAAAAATGTTTGTGTCTCAATGCAATCCTGCTTCAAAAATGTTTAAAAACCATAAACCCTAGATCTTATTTGTCTTTGATAGGTTTTTTCTCTTCTAAAATTTCCAAGTCATGCCCTAGTTCTTATGTTTTCAAGTTCACATTCATAATAAGCCCTTTTCTACACATGGTTATTTTATTTCCTTTGAGTCTTTGAATCTCTTAAAGATCAGCAGTTAGTTATGATTATTAAGTGACATGGCGAAAAGGCTTTCTCTAAGTCTCGTAAAGATGGCAGTTAAGTCTAAATGTTCAGCGATCTAGCAAAGTAGCTATCTCCAAATATCCTAACAATCGGTGGTTAGTTCCAAGTACTAAGCGACTTGGTGAAAAGGCTTTCTCTAAATCTCGTAAAGATCACAATCAAGTAGATAACATCTGAAGATTGAGTGAAAAATTAAAAGACTTAATGATGATGTTTATTTTCTGAATCTCATGAAGTAGAAGCTAAGTTTTTTAAAATATGGAGATCAAGCATGGACCACCGATGCTACTAAGGATCAAAGGCTATCGCTGAATCTCGTCAGTTAAGCTGAGTTAAGCCAAGTATTAAGAAATTTGGAGAAAGACTTTATCTCATAATCTCATAATCAAATTGTGGTTAAAGATTATATTTAGAGATTACGACAACTATGATGGTTTCTCAATCTCAGAACATGAGTAGAGTTAAGAAAAATCTTATGAGATTAAGCAGTGATCATTGATTTTAATTCAGATGTGTGGCTATCGTTGAATCTCCAAATAAAATAAGCTAAGCAGAAAGAATTCAATGATCATGAGATACAAGGTAGAGATTTGACCAGATACTGGCACGTGTTCTGTAGGTTCACAAGATGGATGGTGTCCGCTCAATCTCCTGATTTAATCAAGTTTGTTTGAACATTATGAGATTAGGAGAGAAAATAAGATTCACGGTTATCTCTGGATCTCATAATAATAAAAATTAATAGAGAAACATGCAGTGATCAAGAGATCATTTAGTCTCTTAGTATTAGAATATGATCACAGTTGTCACTAGCATCTAGATATTGGGAGATGACGCTTAAAGTTAGTAATGAAAATTCTTGTCGCTGGATCTCACAAAAAAAATATGGTTAGAGTTCCCATTCATAGATTATGAGATATGTGGTAGTTGGTCAATCTCAAGATAGACCATGGTGTTATTCATGCAATTCGTGACCTAGAGAAGAGCCTTATCTCTTAAGCTCGAGGTAAAACCATAGTCAAGCCAAGCATGGTGAGATTATGAGAAACTTGTTGTTGCGTGATCCCTAGGTAATGAATGGTTGAAGTCTTAGGCGATGAGAAAAAATTTGAGGCCCTGACAGGTTAAAGTACTCTACTGAGGTGGAAGAAGAGAGGTTTTCTAGCCAATCAATTTTCATCTGGGGTTTTTTTAACAAACTATGAGGTTTTTTGGGAATTTTAAAAGAAAAAAGAACAATGATGGCATTTTTTTGCTCGCTTTTCAAAATTGAATTGCTTATCAATCTTGCACGCCATGGCTAGCTCAAAATTAAACCTAATACATGCAGAGTGAATGCTGAGGTGATTGAACATCAATACTCTGAGATCTCAATGAGCTGATTGCATTTGTTGTTGAATGTTATAGTTACAGTGCTTATATCTTTTGCTTACCAGAAAATTTTAGAGAAGTGTGATAAGAAATTGAGAAGTCGTGGAGATTTTTTGAGAAGAGATTTTTCAGAAAGGAAGCCTTGAAGAAGCAGAAAAAATGATTCAACCAGAGTCTAGAAAGGCCTCAGCTAGTGAAGGGATTAAAGATGTAGGAGAAAAGTAGAAAGTGAAGCAAAATTTCTTAGATGAATTCATCGCGTTGCTCACTGGCTCCACTCAGAATAAAAATGTTAGTGATGAGATCTTCTCTGACCACATGGAAAATTATAGGGATTCTATTACTCCAAATTTTTGTGGTTATCATCTCTTCAATTACTTCTATAGTAATAGAGTTAGACAAATCCCTGTCTATAATGCTTGGAAATTGGGTTTGCGGAAGTTAATTATCCCAGACGTATTTTTAGATGTTGATTTTCTTATAGAGATGGCTAGGGTCTATGATTCAGTATCAAGAACTATCAGGAAAAAATATTAGTCTTCCTTAGTGTCCTTAGATAGAAGTTCATTCATGAAGGCCTTTGGTATTTACTATTCTTCATCTACAGAGATTGATTTGGGTAAAGAGAGAGAAATATATAAGAAATAAATAAATCTAGTCAAGATTTTAATCCCCAATTTTATGCCAAAAATGGGGAAGTATGTAGCTCCCTTACCCAGCCATATGAATGCACCTTACGAGTTCAAGGATTTTCATTTCTACATGAAATATTTGGCATATGAACTGTGCAGAGTGTTAGGGCTGCATGGGTATGTTGAAATAATATCTGCAGATCTCCTAATGATCATCCTAGATATACAAAACTCCCATGTCAATATTGATTATGATTATATTTAGTATGTGATTGACCAGATCAATGAGGGTCTCATGAGTATACAAAAGAGCAAGCAACCTCATTTTATGCATTATTCTCTATTGATGCACCTAATATTATTCCATAATGTTAATGATTTTGATACACAAATGTTGAGACCTAGAACAATCATTAATGGTCAACCAAATCATGTGCAATCATGGATTAGGGTTTGGAACTACACTTGTAATGAGCATGAGTTTTGTGGGTTTCAGAACTAGATTGTTCACCCAATTTTAAATTTGCTTGGTATAAATATTACTAGATTATATGTCAAGGTTTTAAGGCCTTAGAGTGGCCTCAAGGTCATAATTGGGGTGATTTCTATTTTGGGTAGACTTTCACTTTGATTAGGGTATATGGATGTCCTCAGCCTCCACATGTACTCCCAAAATTTGTTCCTCCAAGGGTTGCACTAATAGAATTTATTTGGCGGCTAGTGTGGATAGACAAAGAGCATCTGACTCCTCATAGAAAAGAAAATTTTACACCAAGACAATTCAAAGTCTTCCTGTGCTAATTTTTGAATTCTTGTGTACTAAATTTTTAAGGAAAATTTTTAATATACTATTTACAAAGTAAATTGTGGGATTATTCTTGAGTTTCTTTCAAGGGAAGGGTAATTCTTAAGGGTGGTTCCAGGTGATTCAATATTTACATGAGAATTTTATGTTTGGGTATGGAAATGAGAAGAGTGATTTGCAAGGCATTTCATTTGGGTTATGGGTGTGCTGATATTAAAAGAATTCTATGAATGTGTGTTCATTTGACTCTTTGCCCTAGATTGGGAACTAGTCTATACTTGATAGGAACTTATCATCATCAATCTTTAAACTAAAAAAATCTTTACTTTACAGTTTGTCATGTATGAATATTGAATATCAGTGTTTAAGACACTAATCCACTGTAAGATTTGTTGTAAAGCAGTAAATCAAAAGAGGTACACCCGCCTAAGTCTATGGAGCTCAAAGTGAAGGAGGATTTGATCCTCATTAGTTAGACTTTTACTTGATAGAATCAGGAGTTGGGAGTCATAGAGTCAATCATGGATGCTATATTAATATTCTGCAAGAAAAATCTCTAACAAAAACTTACACCATAATGTGCATATAGATCTTTACCACTCCTCAATCTAGGGGATTAGTGATGAATTTGTCTTTAAGTGCTCCCCCTAAGAAAATAATATGTTTCATTGATCGATGGAACCTCCACACTTCCTGAACTTGTGGAGTTCTCAATCAAATCATAAGAATTTAGTTCACCATTCTTTACCCATGTGGTCTTCATATCACTTCTGACTTTGTCAACATTAGCAACCTACTTTCCTTTTCTATCTTATGACCGATTAGGAAATTGGTTCCTAAACTGATAATCTCTATCTAGATGACCTATTTTATGATAGACAAAACATTCCATATTGGTTGACTTCCAAGGACCAACATTACCTCTCAGAGTTATCATTCTGCAATTTACAGCTAGTTGTCTATAGTTACCACATAAAGAATGTGTAGTGTTGAATTGTCTTTCCCTTCTAACAGTATTCACCGATGTGATAGGTGACCTAGGTGCATATACTCTTGACCTACAATTTTCAGCTTTTTTTTCATATTTGTTGCATGAAAATAAGTATCCAGCAAAGTTACCACCATTGGTTCTACTGCTAGACCTAGATTTACACTCATATGAAGTATGACCATACTTGTGACAATTATAGTAATAGCCATTAAAAGAGTGAGGTATGTTCACCGATTTTCTCCTACACACATTTTCAATATGACCAAGCTTCCCACAGTTATAGAAAGTAGGTTTGTTAGGCTTCTTACCTGATTTGATTTGATCTTCTTTCTGATCTTTTTGTGTCTCCTTAGGTTCATATTTAGAAGACTCTCTGATTTCAAATGTTCCTTCTCCTGAATAACCTAGACCGATTGTATCTATGTGTCTCCTTTGACTCTTTAGTTGTTCATCAAGATTTTGTGAGCTTTCATTGTATTTATTCACCTTTTCATTTGCTTCTTTCTCAGTTTTCAGTTCTTTCTTCAATGACTCATTCATCTCTCTAAGCCTTTCATTCTCACCTATTACTTAAAACTTATATGTTGCAGTATCCTACTTGTGACTCTGATACAAAGTAAAATATTGTCTCAGTTTGACAACCTCTTCATATTTTTCCTTTAGGGCATCATCAACAATTTTCTTGGCATCTTTTGCATTGGCATCTTTTCCTTTTTTCTCAAGGACTTCACACATCCAAATAGACTGACTTTCAAGCTCTCTTTTCAGATTGGCCACATTTTCTTTGAGACCCTTGTTCTTAATCAACAGATATGCAATTTCCTCCTTAGACTATTTAGATGTACTTCATTCAGACAGTTGTTCTATGTATTCTTGGTTTTCACTCAATTTCTCAGTGAGTTCTCTCCTTTTGGAAAGTGACTTCTTCAACTTTTCCTACAACTCAATGATTATCTTGTTTGCATTCTCAAGTTGCATCTCAAACCTATAACCCTCCATGATAGTGGATATTTTCCCCAATCTTGTAGACTTATCACCACGAGGACCTATGTTCTGATACCAATTTTTGGAAATAATAGGTACTAAGAGGGGGTGAATCAGTACAAATAGATAGTAAACTAATTCAACCACTGATCTAAATAACTTTTTAAATAATTTCCAAACTATAAATCATATAACTGATGCAAATACATAAAATAAAGTAATATCAAGCATCCACAAATTCATCACACATGAAAAAGATATTTTTCATGTGGAAACCCTTGTAAGAGGGAAAAAATCATGGTGGGGATGACACCCACAAGCTCAATACTATAGTAAATGAGTTTTCCATTTTAGGAGCTACAAATACCCTTTCTGAGGGTTCACCCTGCTAGGAGTGACTAGTACACTATTATGAGTACAATTAGATTAGCTATAATCTACCTCGCTAGAGGATTTCAAACCTCAATAAAGAAGTTACCCTATTAAAGGATTTACAAAAAAGAACTTGTTAGAGTTCACTCAGTTAAGGGATTTTACTTGCTACAACTATTAGGGAATAACAAAATTAGTGATGTGGATGTAGCATTGCTTTCTTGTCAGATCTAATAAGATCTCTATTTTCTATAAGTTATCTCTGCTCTTTGTTTATCAACTTTTTGATCACAACCTCAAATTGAAATCACAAAACCCTAATCACCCAAAACAACTCTTACAAATTCTCACAACAACAAATTTTCAATATGAGAATTTCCTATATATAAACAACTTCCACCGATATAAAAATGATCTTCAAATTACTTTCCCACAAAAGCACCATGTGTCAAATTGATAATCTTGATGAATAAAATGATTTATCGTGACCACATTAGGTCAAGATAAGATATGCAAGTTATATATCCAAAGTAGTAAAACATGTTTTGACTTATCCAATGCAACACCTCAAATATGACTTAAATGTTTGCATCAATCTCATAAATATCAAAAAAATGAATGTATAACCTTTATTCCATGTCATCATATCATTAGAAATGATCGCACATACTTGACCACTCATCAATTTGTGATCTACTGACCGGAACTCAAGAACATAAATGTTCTACCTATCTTGATGTCTGTGATACTAAAAAATCTATCACCGCTCAACCAAAAGAGTTGTGGTTAAAACCACATTTTAATATAAATTGGTTGAAGTTGTATTTGTGATCGCTCCTCATAATTCCACTTCTACCATGATTTCCACCAAAGTGATGTTCTCACTATCTGCTAATCTTCTGGACTTGGCCAATTTTCAGTATTACCTCCTTATCAATTGTATCTTCACTTCACCTATGGTATATCATGATTGTACTAACTTAGTTTCATTATACTATCATAGTTGTCATCAATTACAACCAAATAAGTGACTCCTTATGACTGCACCTCAATCTAGAAATCTCCCAACATAATACCAATAGTTAGGTTAATATTGATAAACATAAATTTTTTCCATTAGTATGAAATGAGAAAACAAGTTGTTTAAACCATCGGTTACACTACACCGAAAGTCAGGTTTTCAGTTCAAACCAAAAATGCTAAGCAAGGAGATTGATGACACAGTTTTGCAGTGTAAACCAAAAGTGCAAAACAAAGATGATAAAGTGGATCCCGACAGGAGTAAACTAACAGTGGAACCTGACGAGAAGAATACAGTGCAAACTAAGAGAGCATACAAGAGAGGAACCTAACAGATAGTTCAACCAAGGGACACTGAAAGACAGTCAAATTGATTTCAGAGAAAACCGAGCACGAGACACTAAAAGTTAGTTACATCCTGAGAAAATTGAATCTGAGTTCCACGTCAGATAAAACAAATGCATTCTATTTATAGAGTCTTGATTTATTTTAAAACCATTACTTAAGAGACAAGAAACATTATTGTAATTGTTTTAATCAGTCTAACTGATTAAAAACATGTAGACTAGGAGATCAAGGTCAAATTGTAAACCTTTGATCATAGAGTTAGTTTTGATATACGTGAAAATTAATTAGGTCAATCTATCTTATAAATAGATGTTTTAATCATTCATTATAATGGATGAGATGATGAATTTAGCCACTGAGCACATCTATGGATCAGACTAAGAGTTTCAAGAAGCATAACAAAAAAAATGATATTGGTTATCAAGAACCAAGTTCAAAGGCTACCGAGAAACAAAGGTATTAATAAATCACATTAGGTGATACATTTATACATGTGAATTGTAATGGATCTGTAATCAGTAATTGTTCGATTGCTTACACTCAGGTCAATCAGTATTTTTGTCTGCATTCTAATAAGTGTAGAAAATAGAAGAAATCCTTTCAAGCAAGGTGGATTTAATAATCCTATTGTAGATATCTTAATCGAGTGTACACTAATCAGTGTTTCTAAAGCTCTTAACAGAGTAGACCTTAACCAGTCTCCACATAATACTCCCAACAGGGTAGATCATCAGAAGTGATCAAATTTTAAGCCTTAACCAACCCCTTCCAATCTGCAAATAGTGAAGATTTTGTGGGTACCATCCCCACCACAGTTTTTACCTTCTAAAAGGGGTTTTCTGTGTTACCATATCTTGTGTTATGAGTCAATTACTTTCATGAATGTTTCTATGAATGTTTACATGTTTGTTTAAGTTCATGAATTGATATATCTTACACAAAGATGGTATAGTATAGATGGTTGGTTATACAATTGATTACACAATGGATAAAGGTTAAAAGATATAAAAGTTGTAGAGGTACTGATTCACACCTCCCCTCTTAGTACACACTTCCTATTATTTTCAAAAATTGGTATCAGAGCTAGAACTCTTATTTAGAAAGCTTAAAGACTTAAGAGAAAAATCCATACAATGGAGAAGTACAGACTTGACAAAAGTATTCAGAATCATAAACTAGAAATTCAGATCTTCTATGAGCAGTATAAAGAAGCTAGAATCAAGATGAGACAACTATTAGATGAAAGAAATATTATGGAATCTCGCTATAATGAAAAATATTACCAAGAAGAAGAGATACCATATCTATTTGAGTCTTCATGATCTACTACAAGCAAAGCATCAGATACATCAAAGGAAAGCATCACAAGATTAAATGGAATAAATCAACATATGGCTGGACAAGTAAAATCTCTGCAAATCGGTCAAGAGACATAGATGGTAAGAATGATTTATGTCATGAACAATTCTAGACAAGCTGAGTAAGAGAGAACACTAGCTATTGATCATAGAAGGAAGATTATTGAAAAGATACAAGAGAAAGAGTCAGAAATACAAAGACTTACAGAACATCATCATGAGATTACAAATCAGATTATTCTTATGAGTCAAGAGGAAAACATAATGAATGTTGAACTCATTGAAAGAATAGAAGCTATCAGTGAGCTAAGAGAAGAAAATGAAAAGCTGAAACAAGAAGTAAGAATTTAGTAGCAGCATAATGAAATAATCAAGAGAGATGACACTAGTACATTTGAGGTCAAATTCTGACGGCCATTTGTCAGATTTCCAATGCTTATTTGTCAGTATTTAGACACATGTGTCTGTCACCATTTTTGCATAGGAAATTGTGACAGAAGACACATCCACCTATTTACCGACACCAAATCACGTCAGAAACTTGCACATGACAACAACTTCATTATGACATTTCCTGCGGTTCATCCATCAGCATTCTGACACATGACCTATCAGAAATATACAATATATGTCAGAAATAACTGTCAAAAACATATCCTTTCTGACAATATAATTGTTGGCATACCGACAATTTCCACCTAATTCTGACAGATTTACCTGTCAGATATATATCATTACTGTCAAAGTTTCTGTCAAAAAATTTCTATTTGTGACACTTTAGCTATCGGAATAGCGACAGTCATGTAGCATTTCTTTGACAGGTTTCCCTGTCAAACGTATAGCATTACTGTCGAAAGAATTGTCATAAATTATGATTCTCTGACATTTTATCTGTCGAAGGTATAGCACTTCTATCAGAAATTCATTATGAAATGTCAAAAAACTAACGGATATGCACATTAAAGATAAAACATCTCAAGAGACCATCATAGGTTCTCTCTTTCTTCGGTCTATATTATTGACAGAATGTTTTACCTTTCATTAGCTCATCAAATCCGGGGATTTGAAAGAATTTAATAGAATATTTTCATGACAACGTATATTATTTAAGTTGACATTGCACGAATTTATCTACTTCGCGCACTTGTAGACTATGAGGACAGCGATAAAGAAGCATGGCCATGGTAGGAGATGCTTCTTTATCACCATCTTCATAGTATACAAGTGCACAAAGTAGATAAATTCATGCAACATCAACTTAAATAATATACGTTGTCATGAAAATATTCTATTAAATTCTTTCAAATCCCCAGATTTGATGAGCTAGTGCAATGTAAAACATTCTATCAATAATATAGACCGAAGAAAGAGACAACCTATGATGGTCTCTTGAGCTGTGTTATCTTTAGTCCTAGCTACTGTCCTAGCTACCTGTCAATCGTCGAGAATAATCACCG
>MU223771.1:568909-580912 GCA_018584345.1 Thuja plicata | reverse complement strand
GCAGGAGGACATTGTGGTAGAAGAAGTATTTAAAGAAGCAACAAGAATCAATAGAAAAGTTTTCAGGAGTTTGGAACAACATTTCAGAATCCATGAATGGTATGGGTAAGGTGACCTTCATTCTTGGTCATGACTTCAATGAAACATTGGATATGGCTGATAAGAAGAAGGTTCACTTGTTGATAGTGTTCCTTGAGGGAAGGGGGATTGTGAAAGACTTGTTATCATTGTATTGTATATTTCCAATATTTTTGGATGCAGTGCAGACCAGGAGAATGAAGGATCACTCACTGATTGCATGATAACCATGTTTTGAAGGGTCACTGGTTGAGGGGACAGTCAAGGTCCGGATGATTGGGCCATTGGAGGACCCTAGTTCTTTATATTAATTGCTATTCAAATTGGATGCATGGATTTCTTGTGAATTATCGGCTGCTATGTACCCTGCAACTGGATCCGTAAATCTGCATATACTTCTCTAGGGTTGTAAGCCACTTAGGGATCAAAATAGAGAAACTAAATAAAAATTGTTCTTTGTCCTATTTCCTTTTAACAAAGTCTCAACTATCAATGATATAATACATTTGATGCCCTAAGCTATCAATACAAATCACACCTAGCTAGAAGCTCACGGGTTGTCCATTTGATAACCATAGTCAACATTTCAAAAAAATGGATATCCTTGAGCACAAGCACCAATAACATCAAATAATGGAGTTAAAGCATGGGCTAGGGTACGACACCAGTAGAATGCGGTCATTTCAGTGATAGAAATATACAATGGCATCATTAAACACATATGCCAGTAATATCAACAAATGTGAATCCAAACATTTGAATACAGTGAATCGATATCCTTGAGCACAAGCATCAATAACATCAAATAATAGAGATAAAGCACTAGCTAGGGCATGACACCAGTAGAATGCGGTCATTTTAGAGAGAAACTCCCTCAACAATAAAATGAACTGCATTTGAATATGATGCCAGAGGCTCAAAAGATGAAGAAATCACATACCTTCTCCTACGCTCAGCTGTCGCTCCTTTTCTCCCGCTCTCCAATCGAAATAAAAATGATGAGGCTGTTTCACTTTTTTTTTAATGTATACCCCAAATTTGTCAGAATTCTGATGGTCAATTAAACACCCATCAGAATACTAACATCATTGGGGCCTATTACAAAAAAAAAACACCAAATTCGTAAGAAAAAGTTACCCGTCGGAAACTTCTGTTGAAATTTGGCCCCAAATGTAGTAGTGTGAAGAAAGCAATAAAAGGATGGATGATTTTCTTGATGGACAAAGGAGAGCCAATAACAACACTAGACTAGGCCATACCAAGAATGGATAATCACCTAATCAAGTTGATCCAAAGAATGTCTATGCAAATCAAAGACCAAGAAAGATGACATACAATCACTGTGGAAAGAAAGGCCATACATCAAATGTATGCATGAACAAAATGAAAGGTATTCCTAATTCCACATCTTCATTCATAGGAATTTGTTATAAATGTAACAAGAAAGGACATAAAGCATATGGATGTAAATCTAAGATGAAACAACCTTAGAAGGAAACCTACATGGACAAATATTGTCCTACTTGGAAAATGCATGGGCACACAACTCTTAAAAGCTAGAAAAAGATTAAGCAAGCATGGAAGCCTAAAGGTCAAGAATCTACCTATCAATTGAAAAGAGTCGATAACCAGTATGTATGGGATTACAACACATCATAAAATTTTACAGCGTGTGGAATATTTGGTCACATTGCTACAAACTATATGAGATAATGGACAAGAAAGCCTAGAGGCTAGACTAACCCCAGAATGGCATGTTTACACTGTCATAAAGTTGGTCATCTCAAGAAAGACTCCAGAGACCGAATGACAGAGACCAGCACCTTTTCCAATGGAAACACAATTGATGACATCAGAAAGATGAGAAACAAAATGTGGAGGAAAGATACAAACACTGATGAAGCTGGACCGAGCAATGCAATTGGTGACACCTTATCCAATGGATCTGGTGACATCACCACCCCCACCTAAGTAGAACAAGTAAGTATGGAACTACATTATACCAAGTTAAAATTTTGCATCAGTTCCATTATACATAGTTGAAATGCTAAATCAGAATTATTAAAGTTGCACTATAGTATTACTTGTTATGATTCTGTGAAAACTATCACGTCGGTCAATACATATCAAAATGCATCGATATACATTCAAAGCTGAGTTGTCTACACTTACCAAGAATCGTCAATTAACATATAAAAGCTAAAGTTTCTAGTATAAACTGAGATCTGTCAGTAGTCATGTAAGTTGAAAAAGTTGTCTTCACCCAACACCGAAACTTGTCGGTGAATGAAACAAGTTAAATGACTTCCTGAAGCATCACATTTTCACCGAAAGAGAAGTTAGTGTTTCAATCAATGACTCCATCTTCACACTCCAAGGAGTGGTTAAGCATTAATGACTCAACTTAGGGAAAAGTCTATAAATAGACGATGGAAGGGTTTCATTCTTCACCAAGCAATTAGAGCGAAGCGACTAGAGTGAAACTAGAGCATGAAGCAACAACATTACAGAGAAACTCCAATCTGATTCAAAGCACTCCAAATAGATCATTTACAGCTACAGAGGTTAAATTAAGTACCCAGTATAAACTGAGAACTTTGTTTATCATTTATGAAAATCCCTAATTTCAGAATCAATGGCGACCACATCAAGAACGGCTAAGCTGAAGAGTATTAAGAAGAACAAGATCAATATTATCAAGAACTCTACATGTGAGGAACCACATTATAAGATATTTCCAGAGGTTTCCTCACAACCCAATAATGCTGGAACATTCTCAAGAATAATAGCTAGTTTTTTTCTCATCAAGGACTTGCGAGCATATATACATTGAAAAATAGTTGAGATTGGAGACCTAGAAGTGGAACAAGCTTTCAAGAAGTTATGCAAAGATGATGGTACTATCAAAGAAGAACATAAACACATCAAAGTAAAATGGCTTACAAATTCCCTATGGTTCCTGAAGGAATTCAAGACCGAATGGATTCAGTTATTATTAAGTATGATACATAACCGAAAGCTACGGATGGATGAGCCTAAACCGATAACACGAGATGTTATACATGTTTTCACTGGTTATCCAATAACCAATAAGGTAAAGGCATTGAAGCACCCACCTAAAGCTAACATTGAGAAGAAAACATGAGCCAAATGTGATGGAAGAGGACTTAAGGTATCCACCATTATCGATGATGAACTAAAATTTGGAGCATGTGTCTTAGGATACAAGTTATTTTAGGCTAGAAGGATGAACAACCTTGCATCTGGTGCAGTGGATACAGATTACAAGATTGTCAAGAAGGGAATCCAGTTGGATCTATCAGAACTTCTACTCAAGCAGTTAGAAGAGAACTTAAAGACAATAAGAAATACAAAGTCAAATTCATGTAAGTTTGGTTCACTTATCATGTGCATATTCTTTTATTTACAAGAATCTTTCCCATCTATAGGAAATTTGCAATGGGACACAACAAGACCAGTGACCATACAGATTAGTGAGTTTATAAAATCACTAGGAGATAACTTTGAGTCAGTAATGGATGAATACTTTGTTGGGTTCAAGGAGAGAATGCAAAAGAGAGTAAGGATCCCCGAACAGTTAATTGAAAAATTCAAGACTAATATATGTTTCATGGTAGAGACTGACTTCACATACATCAAGCCAATTGTAACAAGAACAACATTGCTAGCTCCACTTGACTATGAGGTGAACATAGATCAAGCATCCAATGCAATTGATGCATTAATGAATGAGCCATTAGATAAAAAAAACAACCCAAGTTTGGCACTTATGAAGAAGCCAAAGAAAGAATCAGAACTGGATTGGTTGTAAAGAAGATTGATAGAAAGAAAGAAAAGATGGTCAAGAACTTAAATAAAAGGTTGTCAGTTACAGAAGAAGAAACCAAAAAGATAGAAGAAACCGAGGGACACTCACCCGTAGGTGAAGCTGAAAAGGAGAGTGACTTGGAGTCAACAGAATCAGATACACCATTACCTCCACCAGCTAAGAAGCCCAGGAATACAACTGCAAAAATAAAAAGGAGTCAAACAACAAAGGACACAAGTCCTTCACCATTAAAGAAAGGTCAAGTAAGGAAATATAAGAGGAAACCTCAAACATAGAAAAGAGGGCCAACTAAAAGAAGGAATTTCCTGAAAACTAGGGAAGACATTGAGGACACCGAAGAGGATGAATATGTTCAAAATGAAAAGAATAAGGTTCCTAAAATAGTTGATGAAGTGTGTGCCTCAATCATTAAATTGGGTACAGTAAATGATAGAAATATCAAGAAATGGCTAACATTGGATCCAATGAATCAAAATAAGATTGAGGAGGCAATTATCAAAATGAGGTGCATATTCAAATACCTCCCAATACAACTGGAAAAAAATATGCCAAAAGAACTTCAAGATAGATTATCAGTAAGATGGACATTCACCTTACACTCTAAGAAAGAGATTAGGGAAAGAGCCCTAGTATCATTCATGCCTCCCGAATAAAAAAATGCAGGAGATTAAAGAGATGATGAAAATTCACTCCAAATGATTCTCACCGAAGTTGAGAGCCTACCAAGTGCTTCAAGGACATTTACTAGACCTAGACAGGAAGAGTGGGGCTGAATGGAGAAAGATACTTGATATTCCTAAAAAGGATACAATGCTCGAGCTACAAATTGCTCTTACCAAAACTCAACAGACCAAGGATGATCAGGATACACAAAGCACCTAACTAATTACTATCACTGATGTAGAATTGGACAAAGAGGAATTGGACACTACAGGAAACAATAATATGGATGTTGCAGATGAAACATGGCCAGAAGATACAATGGATAATATTGTTATTGACATCACCGATAAACCTGCAGATGAAATTTAGAAAGATGAAGATGTCACTGTTGTCAAGGACCAAACCGACACACAGGAAACTATAATTTATGATGCAAAAGTACACATACTGGGCTAGATGCCATTATTGATTGAAGAAATCAATATAATCTCATAGAAGGAGAAGACCCTTGAGCTCGATGAAAGCATACCCAAGGATAAGGGTACTGATGAGAAAAAAGATACATCTGAAGAAAAGAAGGACACAATTGATGAAAAAAATGTCATCGATGGAGAAAAGAATATGGAGATACCACCGAGAAACATGAACAGACTAAAGATGTAGATGAAGTGGAAAAAGGGAAGGATGAGAAAGATAAGACAGTTGATACCGTGCCAAAGGAAACCAAAGGTGAAGCTGCAAAAACTGTTAGTAATAACTAAGAGGGGGGGTGAATCAGTGGCCTAAAAAAATTATCCTTTAAACTTTAATCCACCAATCAATACACCTCATATTATTAAGTCCCTAAAAGATGCATGCCTTGAAATACTTGAAATAATTAACTGTCTGTCGGTTTACCTTGTCTGTCCTTATTCTCCTTGATTACTGATAAGCAGTAAAACTTATTTACCAATACTTAGTAAATATGCAGAGTATACCAATCAATCCAGAAATGCATATGTGAAAGGTAAAAAAATAAAGTAATAAACCATACACACATAACACATGGATTTTAACATGGAAACCCTGTTAAGGGAAAAAACCACTGGAACCAGTACCCCAAATTTTCACTCTTCTGAAGTGAGCCCTGTTAGGAGCCAACCCTATTAAAGGTTACAAACACACTGTTAAGTGTGACCTTGTTAGAGGATTTTATACATATAGGTTGTCACTTTGTATCTGGCATCTATTTTTCTACCATCCTTGAATCAGCCTCCTTCTTAGACTGTCAATAGGCTTTAGGAAAATCTTGCTACCATCCTTGAATCAACCTCCTTCTTAGGATATCAATAGGCTTTATGCAAATTCAATGCTACTTTCATGAATCAACCCTTTTGGTAATCTGTTAGGATATACTTCAATTATAAAAGACTGTTAACTCCTGCTCTGTTAAGAGACTTGATGCTTCAATGGTTAAACTGAAACACTATGACCTGTTTCTAACGCAACTTTGAATTGCAGATTTTTAGATCTATTTAAGTACAATACCTCTTTGATCAATGTATCAATTCAATTCCTTTGTGCTCCACACTTTCTACTCTATGATGTTGTGCTTCACTGTTCGTCGGTGTCTGCGGAATTATTTAGATCTCCCTCAGCTTGATTGATCAGGACTGTATGAAGTTTATCCTTCACTAGTTTCTCTTCACCATCCTCTTTCTATTCACTCCCCTTCTATGTATCTGATGGATTTTGGAAATCAATTATGCGTGTCTCTTATATAGACATGATATTCCTTATTTCATGATTCTTGATTCTTGATTCTTGGCGTGAAAAACAATCCAGCCAAATTGATTTATAGCTTTAACTCCTGATTTATTTTATAGTTATCTTCTTGCCAACTGTATAAATCTTCTTTAAATCAATTAATTAACTGTGGTTGCTTAAAAAAAATAAAAAAACCAATTAATTCTATCCTTAAGCTCTGCCAGCTAGATATTTTGTCATTTTCTGAACTCTCTGTTCCGTCAGTCAATTCTGCAATTCATCGTCAATGACAACTGCCAGTTCTGTCGGTGTAACTTTAGTCAGCTTCAAGATCTCCATCCATCAGGAAAATTTGTTTTTAGTTCATCAGGCATCCTGTGATTCTTCTTCGTCAGGCAACACTAGCTTCTGCTCGTCGGGCATCACTGTGACTTTTTCTATGCCTTTACCGATGGTGTGCACTCTGTCGGTGTAGTCTGTCACTTAGTGAATACTTGACTTTTATGGATTGCTGAAAGAATAATGATTGTTCTATTGATTCTCTGAAGTCTTTCTCATTATGTACATGATTATACAAATGATATCAAGTTGACATTAATGACAATACAAACCATTAACTATTTTAATGTCTTACATCATCTTCAACTTAACATTATCAAACATTCAATCAATTACATGTCATTAATCTCTCCCTTTGACATTGATGGAAACATACTATATTATCACACTATACTATTTCTAATACAATATGAAATACAATTGTTGAGATTCATCAAATTACCAAACAGTTTGTTTAGATAACTGATAAAAATGTCTGACCGCCGGTAAGCTCTGTGTTAGCTTAGATTTGATTCTTGCAGCTTTCTATGTTTCTTCTTCTGATGTGTTGTGTCCTCTGTTTGTGTTAATCTCTCTTTTGATTGTTCCTCTTCTTTGATGTCTCTATCTTTTGTTTGCAACTTTTATACAAATTCTCTCCCTATGGATATGATCTCTTCCTGTTTGGAGTAATCTGATAATGAATAGTTTCTGATGATAATATGGATACATTCTCTCCCTTTGAAAACAATTCCAAACAAATATTTTACAAATATCTGACATTCATGTCAAACAATTATTTTCTTCTATCCATAATATATTCCTTGAATTTCCCTTATCCATCATTAATACAATAATATGGTATGGTGCTCGGTTCTGATATATACCTTTCTATATATAGATGTAGCTTTGAATTTCATCTTTTGCTTGCATCGCTCATGAATGATATTCTGATAATATATGGCTGATGCAGTCTTTAGTCATTTACTGACTCGTAGACATGGGTTTGACCCCTAGTCTCTTTCTCAAGTACTCAAATGTATCCTTGGGCAGTGGCTTGGTGAAGATATCAGCCAATTGTTCTTTTGATTGCACATATTCAAGTATCGCCTCTTTTTCTTGAACTTGTTCTCTTAAATAATGATACTTGATGGCAATGTGTTTAGTCTTTGCATGCATGACTAGATTCTTGGAAATGTTTATTGCACTAGTGTTATCACAATAGATAATCACTAGTTTTGTGATCTTCATATGCATACCTTCAAGAAACTGTTTGATCCATGCAATATTTGAGCAGTTTGCAGTAGCAGCAACATATTCTTCTTTTGCAGTAGACTGAGAGATGCATCCTTTCTTTTTGCTAATCCATGTGACAAGTTTGTCACCCATAAAGAATGCTCCTCCAGTTGTGCTCTTTTGGTCATCAAGATTTCCAGCCCAATCAGTGTCGGTAAACACTTTTAGTTCAAATTTTCCTTCTCTTCTATACCATAAGCTAAATTCCTCAGTATTCTTCAGATATCTTAGAATTCTTTTCACAGCAGTCATATGTGATTCCTTGGGGTTAGCAGAAAATCTAGCAACAATTCCTACTGCATGTGCAATATCTGGTCTAGTGTCTACAACATACATGAGTTTTCCTATCATTAATCTGTATAGAGTCTGATTTACCTCTGTTGTCTTGTCTTCCTTTGTTAATTTGCATCTAGTAGCCATCGGTGTTCCAACAGGTTTGGAATCTTCCATCTTGAATATTTTCAGGACCTCTTTGATGTATTTGGACTGTATAATGAAAATACCTTCACTTTGTTGAATGATCTATAGACCAAGAAAGAACTTGATCTCTCCAAACATAGACATCTCAAACTCTTTTCTCATTTCATCAAAAAATGATTTGCATAGCACATCATTGCCTCCAAATATGATGTCCTCAACAAATATTTCAGCAATCAAAGTGTTAGCATTAGTATCTTCTTTCAAATAAGGATTATTGTTTTCACTAGTCCTTATGAATCCATTACTTATTAGATAGGAATGAAGTCATTCATACCAAGCTCTGGGAGCTTGTTTTAATCCATGCAAGGCTTTGTGAAGTCTACATACCATGTTCCTCTTGTTTGGATCCACAAACCCTACTGGTTGTTCAATGTATACCTCTTCTTCACGTATTCCATTTAGGAATGCGGACTTGACATCCATTTGATATACTTTGAATCCTTTATATGTAGCATAAGCAAGTAGTATTCTTACTCCTTCTAGCCTATCAATGGGTGCAAAGGTTTCTCCATAGTCTATGCCTTCCTCTTGTGCATACCCCTTGCATACTAGTCTTGCTTTGTTCCTTGTGACCTCTCCATTCTCATTCAATTTGTTCCTGAATATCCATTTTGTACTGATGACATTCTTGTCATATAGTCTTGGCACAAGTGACCATGTCTTGTTCTTCTCAATCTATTTAATCTCATCATTCATAGCACTTATCCATTCTTCATTATCTAGTGCAGTATTGACAGATTTTGGCTCAAACTCACAAATTAAGCAATTTGAGTTTAAGGACATACTTCTTGTTCGTGTACCAGCTTTCTTATCTCCTATGATCTGGTCCTCTGGATGGTTCCTTCTTACATATATTGCAAGTATAGGTACAACTCTTTGTGTATCAGCTTGATCTTCATTACCTTGCACATTATGTTGATCATTATCCTGACCGTCGGTAACAACATTCTGACCATCGGTTGCAACATTCTGTTGTTCTGGATTTAAGCACTGTTGTTTGGGTAGAGTTATGGGTTCTTCATAATATACAAACTTGTTGTATTCTTTTGGTTCTTTTATGCTTTCTAGCTCATTCTTTTCTACAAATTCATCAATCTTCACATTTGCACTTTCAACTATTTTGTTAGAAGCCTTGATTAGACATTTAAAAGCTTTGTTCTTGGTAGAATACCCCAAAAAAATACCTTCATCACTTTTGGCATCAAGATTTCCATTTCTATCATCCTTTAAGACATAACATTGACTACCAAATATTTTGAAGTAACTTACATTGGGTGTTTTACAATACCATAGATCATAAGGAGTCTTCTTTGTGTCCTTCTTCAATTGTACTCTATTAAGTGTATAAACAACAGTGCTAATAGCTTCCCTCTAGAAGATTTGGGTGATGTCCTTCTCTATGATAAATTTTCTTGCACAATCAACTATTGATCTGTTCCTTCTCTCAGCAATCCTATTTTATTGTGGTGTTCTTGGTGCAGAAACCTGTCATTTTATACCATGCTCATTACAAAAATTAGTGAATTTATCTGATATAAATTCTCCTCCTCAATCTGATCTTAAACATTTTAGATCCTTACCACTTTGTTTTTCTACCATAGCCTTATACCATTTAAACATCTTGAATGCTTCATATTTTTCTTTTAGAAACATGACTGTCATCATTCTAGAGTAATCATCAACAAAGAGAATAAAGTATCTATCTCTATAATAACTCTTTGTCCTCATTGGTCCACATAAATCAATATGGACTAATTCTAGAATATCATCAAATGTATGGGCTTTGCTTTTGAAACTAGACTTTTTCATTTTACCATTTTGACAATTTTTGCACATGATGTTGTCTGGTTTTGTCATCATCGGTAAGCCTCTTACACTTCTTATTTTTCTTATTTTCATCATGTTTTCAAAATTCACATGACACAATCTTTTGTGCTACAACCATATGTCTTCGTTTCTAGTCATTAAGCAAGTGGTGTTAGTATCATTCATATAGAATAGGTTACCTTTGGTCTGTTCACCAGTACCAATTAGATTTCCTGGTTCATTGAAGATCTTTTCCTTCTTGTTCTCAAATGCTACTCTGTGACCTGAATTATTCAGCTGAGGAACACTCAATAGATTATAATTCAATCATTTTACCCAATAAGTATTTTCACATTTAATCAGGTTATTCAGCATTATTGTTCCTTTACCTTCAACTCAACAAGGTGTATCATTTCCCATTCTTACTGTACCACCATTATAGTATTCAAAAGTGTTAAACTTTTCTTTGTCATCGGTCATATGGTGAGTGCAGCCACTATCTATAATCCAGATATCATTCTTACTAACCTTAGATATGAGTGCAATTTCTTCATACCTTTCATCTTCATCTAAATCATCCTTCACAGCTATAAATACCATCTCAATGTCATCATCAGGTTCGGTGTTAGTATCTTCATCTTTGCAAGTAGCTAGGTAGCTAGCCTTCTTGGCTTTATCCTTGTAGTCTCAGGTATCATTTCTTTCTGATCATCGATAACCTCTGTAATCTTTGTTATCACCTCTGTCAGACTTCTTCTCAAAATATTTTTCATCACTTCTGTCATCTTTTCTTCTGTTAGGACATCTTGAAGTAAAGTGTCCAATTTCTTTACAATTAGAACATACAAGTGCTAACTTGCCTTTGTATTTACCTTTTCCTCTTTGTATTCTTCTAGCCATAAGTGCTTCTATTTCATCTATATCTTCTTCTTCACTTGCACTTTCACTGTCCCTTCTAGATGAGGATCTATGATTGGATTTGGTTATTTTCATAGAAGACTTAAATGCAAACTCTAAACTTGGTAAGACACTATTGTCAAAGTTATTCATCTCAAATGAAATCAGTCTACCAATTAGGTTATCAAGAGTAACTATATTTTTTGCTAATGCTCTCATTTCTTGAATAGAAGAGACTCTAATAGCATATACATGCATAAGGTTCTTAAGATTTTACTTACCAATGTCTCCTCTTTAAGTGTACCTCCAACACCTCGTATAGCATTGAATACTTCTTTTATTCTTGTGTTGTACTGTGTGATGTTTTCACCTTCTTTCATTCTGAGATCATCAAACTTTCCTCTAATACTTTTTGCCTTGGCTCTTAGTACATTTTTATCACCTCCATGTACAAGATTCAGTTTGTCTTACATCGTCTTTTCATTTTTGCAATCTTTGACATCTTCAAATTCAGCATCAAAGAGTGAGGAAGAAAGCTCTATAACCATGCAATTATGTTCATGCTTCACTCTCAATTGATCTACTATCAATGGTCCTATAGGCAACACATATTCAGTATCTAAGTATTGAGTAATATCGTTGCCAATACCTAATAAGTGGATTCTTATCCTGCTTTTCCATGAAGCAAAGTTGTCTTTGTTCAACTTGGGCACATCTCATTTGTTCATCTTGTGATCTTTATTTAGGTCTTGAAACCTTCCTTCTAAGCACACAAGCTCTGATACCAATTGTTAGTAATAACTGAGAGGGGGGGGTGAATCAGTGGCCTCAAAAATTTATCCTTTAAACTTTAATCCACCAATCAATAC
>MU223771.1:528696-560895 GCA_018584345.1 Thuja plicata | reverse complement strand
TTTACCCAATAATCATTTTCACATTTAATCAGGTTATTCAGCATTATAGTTCCTTTACCTTCAACTGGACAAGGTGTATCATTACCCATTCTTACTGTTCCACCATTATAATACTCAAAAGTGTTAACCTTTTATTTATCACCGATCATGTGGTGAGTGTAGCCACTATCTATAATCTAGATTTTATTCTTGCTAACCTTAGATATGAGTGTAGTTTCTACATACCTTTCATCTTCATCTGAATCATCCTTCACGGCTACAAATACCATCTCGATGTTTTCATCAGGTTCGGTGTCAGTATCTTCATCTTTGCAAGCAGCTAGGTAGCTAGCCTTCTTTCCTTTGTCCTTGTAGTCTTGGGTATCTCTTCTTTCTGATTGTTGGTAACCTCTATAATATTTGTTATCACCTCTATCAGATTTCTTCTCAAAAGATCTGTCATTACTTCTGTCATCTTTTCTTCTATTAGGACATCTTGCAGTACAGTGTCCAATCTCTTTACAATTAAATCATACAAGTGGTAACTTGCCTTTGTATTTACCTTTGCCTCTCTGCATTCTTCTAGCCATAAGTGCTTCTATTTCATCTAGATCTTCTTCTTCACTTTCACTTTCACTTTCACTATCTCTTCTAGATGTGTGTCTATGACTTGATTTGCTTATTCTCATAGAAGACTTAAATGCAGACTCTAAGTTTGGTAAGACACTATTATCAAAGTTATTCATCTCAAATGAAATCAGTCTACCAATTAAACTATCAAGAGTAATTGTATTTTTTTCTACTGTTCTCATTTCTTGAATGTCAGAAACTCTAATAGCATATATGTTATGCCCCGCATACTCGTCCCTACATTTTGTGTGCAAAATGTTGGGTCCCCCTTTTTTGCTTTTGTCTCTTGCCTTGTTTTCCTTGCCTTTGTTTCTTTTTGTTTTCCTCTCCGGGTTTTTCTTCCCATGAGGTTTGTTTTGTTTTTATCTTTATTGTTTCGTGTCTCTAGGACACGTTCCCAGAGTTGGTTGTTTCCTTTCCAGATCTAGATTCCAGTCTCTGGGATTCTCTACCACGATGTCTCCTTCTCGCAAGAAGACATGGTTGTTTGGAATCCCCAGGCCCGGAGTCCGGAGGATCACCTATTTTGAAGTTTGTGGGAAAGAGGGTAACTTGTTTTTTACCTCAGGTATAAATAAGAATTACATGTTGCTTTTACATTTTCCTTGATTAAAACACTTAGAGTTTCAGAGTGATTCCTTGGAAATTTGAGTGTGATTAAGTGTGAATTGTTCTGAGCTTAGTGGATAACTATGAGTCAATTGTTGGTAGCTGTTCATGAGAATTGGAGGTTGAAGCAGTTGCAGAGCGGTCTTAGCACCTCTTCTCTTTGTCATTCTTTGAATTCCCAGGTGGTTGTTTTGGTTCCAACTTTCATTTTGTTTGTTTTTGTTTCAATTTTTGTTTCAGTTTGTTTTGTTCTGGTTTTTGGTGTTTTCTGCTTCTGGTTTGCCACCGGTTGGTGGGTCCACTTTTCCAGACGGTTGTCTGCCCTCTGTGTAGCTGTAGGATTATGTACACTCTGTATTTTTTTAGGGTAGTTGTTGTACATCATGTTTATTTTGCTTATGTTGTAAATGATGTATATCTTTGTATATTGCATGTATATATGCTTCAGCCCTCGGCCCTCCTGTATTTTATGTATATATGTCATGTATATTCCCTCAGATCTCGTAGTTCTTCATGCTTTGTTGTGCATTTTGGCTTCTCAAGGTCGAGCTCGTCGATACGAGGTCACCACGGTTTGAACTTGGCACCTCGCTAGTTTGAGTCATGGCAACTTTCTCTCTCTTCTATCTTGTCACATTGATGGCGGGATTAATTTCCAACGTATGAGCATTTAAAATTGTGTAGTCTGGCATTCATTTTTTCCCTATGTCGACCCACTTGTCTTAATTAATTTCATTATTATCTTTATGCCGCCTGCCATCTTACCACGTGCCAACGCATGTCAACCAAAGTATGGCATGTTTCCAATCACATCGACAACAGCTAGTTTGTCTAGACTCCGAACCTTCTGCGGGACCTTGTATTTTGCTTCTCATTTCCACCTTATCAGCAAAGCTCTAGAATGATAAGTCATGTTCCTTCTAGATACTCCAAAACTTTTGATATATGTACTAATGTCAAATCATTAAAGGAGTTCGATGACGCTGAAATCATTTCTTGGCAATATCTTAATAGTCAGTGGCTGAAGTCTCCAAAGCGAGACTATAAAAGAATGAATTTGGAAATTCCCAGCGGAGATTTCAAGGAGCCCATTCAGGTAGGCATCATATTTTTATGCAGGATTTTTGGATGGCCCCACACCCGAGAATTCTTGATGTGGATGTATTATTTTCTATACTGCATCACAACACACAACAGGACTTTCAACTGGGCGGCCATTATATCAAACCATGTGGATACACAAATGTGGACTCTCACCCAAAATTCACAATTTTATATGACATCATATGTGTTGTGGGTGTTAGCACAGCAAAGGATAGCTTTTCAAGGTCTGGAAATAGCCAGGGAACTTGGGAACAGTCTGGGACAAGTTACACCATGGGATCATTATCCCCAACTACAGTGGGAGCTCAGTTTCCTAAACTTCTGCCAGGTAAATGACACCTTCATTTACCATAACATTCTAAAGCTTACTCGAGATTTTGGGTATCATCTCTCACAGGTGGCAATGACGCTGGTTAACTCCTATGGTCAGTACTTCATTCAGTTTCGGCATCACACCTACATCAGGGTGACAAGCTTCAATGGGAAGCCCTATCTTTTTCCCCGGTACTATGGGGATAGAATTATTCTCTTGGAATTTTGCAGGTAGATGATGGATATGCACACCTTCTTCACATTGAAGAAGGTCATCAATGTACCATTCCCTTTCTCTTGCAGGAATTACACATGCAGCCTCGCCACAGCTCAGGAGGCAGATAACAAATTGAAAAGTTTGGGGCTGGTTGAATTCAATCACGCCTAAAGAAATTATGATCCCCATGGCAAGATTTCTGCAGCACTACCTCAGGCATCCCCACCACATAAGGAAGATGTTGAAGACTTCTAGGCAGATTTCCTGGATAGTTTTGATCTTAGGGCCCGACAACATACAAGGATGAGCAAAGGGCTCATGGAAATGCTAGACCTTCAGACTTTCCCAAAGGGTTTCAAAGATGGCGGGCCGCTGGAAGATCTAGAATACAAAGGACAAGGGCTGGATAAATTAGACCTCCCTCCAGTGGATTGAGGCACTCTGGAGGATTTAACGATTGAAGGGGTATGCCGCCCCATCGTAGAAGAAAGTCACAGATACTTTTCTCGGGTGTGCCCCAAGAGCACTCAAAAGAAATCAATGGTCAAGAAGCCAATTCCCTCTTTAGCCGGCGCTAGACCTTCTTCGTCCCCCGTGACTACTAAAGTAAGTGTAAGTAAAGGGAAAGAGAAAGAGGGAGTCCAAATGCCCAAGTCGCCTCCTCAGATTCTCACCCTTTTGATGGCCCAGCTTCATGAGAAAATGGATTCGGCAAAGGTGGCTACCCAGAAAATCAGCATGCAAGTATCCGTCAGTCTCCTGATCACTCCAACAACATCTGCTTGCCCGGCGGAGTCCCCTTCATTGGTAGAAATGATGAACAGACAGACTTTCACTGAGGCAGAGTCTACCAGCATTGTGGATACTGGGGCTTCACTCACATGGAGAAATAAAATGGCCATGACCCCTATACCAAGCGCCACCCCGGCTATGCCAGAGAAGCTCCCAGTAGATGTAAGTTCAGACTCTCCAAAACTAGAAGATATTTCAGATTCCTCTCCACCACACGACGATTTTGATGATACCTTCTCGGCAGAGGAGTTGCTGGAAATTCAATAAGGTGTTAGTCATGCGGTGGAAGAAATTAAAGCTTAGGACAAAGAAGAAGTCCCTATAGAAGAGGAAATTCCCATAGAGAAGGATATATCAGAGCAAGAGGCTCAGGAAGAAATTCAAACAGAACCTAAGCAGGAAATAATATCGGTCCAAGACACTGAGGATACACCAAGGTAAACCTCAAATGAGCAATTGATGGTCGGAGAACCCAGACCTGAGGGAACAACTATACCTCCAACCATCATGCTTCAGGTGCCTTTGGTAACTCTAGTTGACCAAGTGCCCTGGAGCACTTTCAGTGAGGTAGTAATGGTGGTCACCTTGTTAAAATTTGGCTAGTGACCTCACCCACCTCCAGAAGACATCCTGGTGGAGGAAAATATTACAGTAGATGAGGCCGATAAAGCCCAGAAACAATAGTAGAAAATAGACCAAGAGGTACTGGATGAGGAGAAAGAAGAAGTTGTTGATACTACCAGGGAAGATGAAGTCCCTAAAAATACAGAGACTGAGACTGGGGAAAAGATCCCGGGTGATACTATAGAAGACGTCAGCATGGCAGAAAACATCAAATATTTGGGAGAACAGGAGCAAGAAAAGGAACCCGAAGATAATGTACACTCTGGGAATGCATCGTCGGATTTTGAAATGGATCCTAATGAACAGGTATTGGTAGAAAGGTCATCCCAGTAGCCCCAATGGCTGGTATAATCTAAGAAGAGGAAGGTCCTGATGGTGGCCACAAGTGCTCCACTCTCATTGGCCAAGATGATGGCCAGGAATGTCAGGGTAAAGAAGCCCAAGAGGGTGCAGGTTGTCCATACTCTCTGAACCAACCCAGCAGGCAGTACCATTGTAGTTATCGCAACACCCCCAACAAACACAGATGCAACAGCCATAAGACCTGAAGACTATAGTATCACGAAGGTAGAATTGGGGAAGAGAGACAGGCAAGGCAAATTGGACTTGCTGAAAGAGGCTACCAGGGCAATAGAGGCCCGATACATAAAGCAGGGCCAGAAGCTGCAAGAGGAAAGAGAAAAAAATGCCAATCTCCTCGTGCTTCTGGTAGAACTAACATGGCCTTTAGCCGAAGTTCACCTTGGAACCCCATCTTTCAGATTGCTGCTTGCACAGGGCGATGTGGACTCTCTACGCATGATGAAGAAGAAAGCACAAGTAGTGGATGGATGGGCAGCTGAACAAGTAGCAGCAATGAGAGCATTTCTAGCGGCATCCCTCCCGGACCTATACAGGGTTGATCTTGTCCTCAGCCATGCGAGAAGCTCTGCTCAAATATGGGAGCTACACTTGAAAAAATATGATAAGGGGAAAGTCAGGTTAGAAGAGATCCACAGCCTAGGCGAGGAGGTTTCCATAGAGTCTAGTATTTTGGGAGACAAATCATATGATTTCCTCTAGGTCCAGTACTCCAGACTTTCCCTCAAAATTGAGGTTTGCAAGGAACTGGTAAAGACCTTAAAAGAGAAGTTGACACCTGCCCAATATCCCTTGGGTTTATTCAAGACATTTGTGGTCGGGGTATCACAAGTTGATCCCTTCACCACTGGAACATGTACCATGGAGGACTATGTCCTCAATAAGTTTGATGAGCAGATGGAGTCCCTGTATCTGCTAGCCAAAGATTTTGACTAGGGCAGGCTATCCATATTGTCAAAGACCATGATCTGGTCACATGATGCCATCAAAATGGTGGACAAATTTTAGAACGGGGCTGTCCGTAGTCAGTGGGAAAGCATTCAGGGCATAGACAAGGAAGGCCTAAGCCAAGTGTTGGAAGCTTGGGAAAAATCATGAAGTAATAAAATTCTCTAGATTCTGGAGAATCCAGCCAGCACCATATTTTGTATTCTTTATTCTTTTGAAACACAAGTTCCCGAATTCCAGAGTTCTGAATCCTACATTTTTTGATTTCTTTACGTGACCCGTGTCTCAGTTCATAATGTCAACCGGTCACTTTCAGGGAAGTTGATGAAGGTTTTCAGAAGATGCATAATTGCAACAAGGCACATCGGCTCGACAAGAGGTTTTTCGACAGATGGTCTTCCCGAGGCATTGTTTCAACGTTACATCTGGTGCATCAGAGACAGTGAGTAACCCTCCCATTTATGAGGCATGTAGCCTCGATCCCAGGGGATCAGATTTCTTCTTTCTCCTTCCGGGTCTCTTCTTGAAGCTGATTCTTCCGCTCTACCTTTCTTGTCTTATTCTTCTGACATGTCAGGCCTTTTCCATCTTGAGGTCTTTTGTAGCGTGGTGCAGGTAGTACCGGCCACTGGATAATGTATTATATTGTAAAGTGTAAAATAAGTTAGGGTTAGGTTTAGGTCAAGTGATGTGTATAAATAACAAGTCTGACCTCATTCCAAAGGTTGGCAAATTTGATGATTTTGCAGTCCATAGCTAACAGCAATCTGGTTTTCTCATTTCTTGGTTGCAGAGCTCAATGCTCCATATTTTTATGCTTTCAGTAGTTAAATGCTCCCTAGGGCCACCATTGTATCATGCACCAGTGCTTGCTGGATAGATGTTAATGAAGGAAGGGTTCTCTCAATGATGTTGGTGGCACTCTATCTTCTGGGTTAATGGTATTTTATGCTTCATGTTCTTCATGTCCTTTTCTCTAATGCTTAAAGTAGATTAAAGACCTCCTTTCATTTGCTACTGATAAAATATAAACTGATGGTTGTATATTTCTTCACTATTTAGTATAGTGTATTAGAGCATTGTTGATGTTTTGAATTTTTAGCATAACTATAGGTAGATGAAAGACTTCTAACTCTGCAATATCTTTTTAAGTTTATTTGCTAAGTGAATGCACGCTTGGAGAAACCCCACTTAACTAAATCCCCAGAGTGAACGAGTTGAAGATAACCAGTTATCCCCCTTAAACAAAATAGTCACATCTCCCAACCGAGCCCCACACTGTCGAGACCTGACTCTCACATGCTTGGATGCCCAGGGAATCTCATTTCCCCAGACAACCTTTACAGGTGAAGTTGGCCTGTACCCCGGTACCCGGTGACAACTTACCTCTATTAGCGGACCAGGTCACAAAGTCCCGTCAACAATATACAAGCAGTAAGGTTCTTAAGATTTTACTTACCACTATCTCCTCTTCAAGTGTACCTCCAACTCCTCATATAGCATTGACTACTTCTTTTATTCTTGTTTTGTACTGTGTGATGTTTTCTCCTTATTTCATTCTGAGATCGTCAAATTTTCCTCTAAGGCTTTCTTCCTTGGCTCTCAGAACATTTGCATCACCTCCATGTACAAGCTTCAATTTTTCCCACATCTTCTTTGAAGTTTTGCAATCTTGGACATCTTCAAATTCAGCATCAAAGAGTGAGGAAGAAATCTCTATAACTAACCATGTAGTTGTGTTTATGCTTCTCTCTCAATTGATCTACTGTCAATACTCTTGTAGGCAACACATATTTAGTATCTAGGAATTGAGTAACATCATTACTAATACCTGATAAGTGGAGTCTTATCCTGCTTTGCCATGAAGCAAAGTTGTCTTTGTTCAACTTGGGCACATCTCGTCTGTTCATCTTGTGATCTTGACTTAGGTCTTGAAACCTTCATTTCTAAGCACATAAACTCTGATACCAATTGTTAGTAATAACTGAGAGGGGGGTGAATCAGTGGCCTCAAAATTTTATCCTTCAAACATTTTACCACCAATCAAATAAACCTCAGATTATTAAGTACCTAAAAGATGCATGCCATGAAATACTTATAATGATTTAACTGTCTGTCAGTTTTCCTTGTTTGTCCTTATTCTCCTTGATTACCGATAAGCAGTATAACTATTTACCAAAACTCAGTAAATAAGTAGAGTATTACGATCAACCTAGTGTTAACTATGTCAGATACAAAACAATAAACAAATGAATCATACATACATAACACATGAATTTTTAATGTGAAAATCCTGTTAAGGGAAAAACCACTGGGACGGGTACCCCAAATTTTCACTCTTCTGAAGTGAGCCCTGTTAGGAGCCAACCCTATTAAAGGTTACAAACACACTATTAAGTGCAACCTTGCTAGAGGATTTTATATATAGAGTCACTTAGTATCAGGCATCTATTGCTACCATCCTTGAATTAGCCTCCTTCTTAGACCGTCAATAGGTATCGGGAAATTCCAATGCTACTTTCATGAATCAACCTCTTTGGCACTCCTTGGGATGTACCTCAATATATAGAAGACTGTTAAGTCCTACTCTATTAAGAGACTTGATGCTTCAATGGTTAAACTGAAACACTATGACTTGTTCATGATACAACTTTGAATTGCAGATTTTCAGATCTATTTAAGTACATTACCTCTCTGATCAATGTATCAATTCAATTATTTGTGCTCCACACTTTTTTCTCTGTGATGTTGTGCTTCACTATACATCGGTATCTGCAGAATTCTTTATCTCTCCTTCAGCTTGATTGATCAGGACTGTATGAAGATATTCTTCATTATTTTCTCTTCAGCATCCTCTTTCTATTCACTCCCCTTAATCCCATTTGTAAATGAATTAAGCTTGTCTCTTATATAGACATGATATTCACTGTTTCTTGATTCTTGATTCTTGGTGTGAAAACCAATCCATCCAATTTGATTTATAGCATAACTCCTGATTTATCTTGTAGTTATCTTCTTTCCAACTATACAAATCTTCTTTAAATCAATCACTTAACTTTGGTTGAATAAAACAAAGAAAACAACCCGTTAAGTCTATCTTTATCTCTTTCCAGCTAGATATTTTATCATTGTCTGAACTCTCTATTCTGTCAGTCATCTCTATAGTTAGTTGTCGGTGACAACTGACAGTTCCATCGGCATGACTCCAGTTAGCTTCGGGATCTCCATCCGTCAGGCATCATTAGATTTTTACTCGTCGGGCAACTCTATTTTCAGCTCATCGGACATCCTATGGTTTTGCTTCATCAGGCAACACTGTCTTCTTCTCGTCGGGTATCACTGTGAATTTTTCTTCTTTGTCTTTACCAATGGTGTGCACACCGTTGGTGCTATCTGTCACTTAGTGAATACTTGACTTTTATGCATTGCTGTAAGCATAACCTTTGTTCCATTGATTCTCTGAAGTCTTTGGTATTATGTACATGATCATTCAGATGATATCAAGTTGACATCAATGACAATACAAACCATTAACTGATTTAATGCCTTGCATCATCTTCAACTTAACATTATCAAACATTCAATCAGTTACATGTCGTCACATATACTATACTATATCGGCATATGCATAGGGGGATTCATGAAATGACTAAGGTAATGTAAAAGGTGTTCATGCTATAAAATTTGTTAGTATTCTTCACATATCAGTTTTTGATACTAATGTCAAAGCACGAGATTTATAAACATAAATTTTTTCCATTAGTATTCAATGAGAAAACAAGATGTTTAAACCATCAGTTAAACTACACCAAAATTTAGGTTTTCAGTTCAAACCAAAAATGCTAAGCAATGAGAAAACTGACGACACATTTTTGTAGTGTAAACCAAAAGTGCAAACCAAAGATGATAAAGTGGAACCCGACAGGAGTAAACTGACAGTGGAAACTAATGAGCAGAATACAGTGCAAAATGAGAGAAAAGAAAAGAGAGGAACCCGATAGACAGTTCAACCAAGGAACACCGAAAGACAGTCAAACTAATTTCAGAGAAAACTGAGCATGAGACACTGAAAGTCAGTTACATCCCGAGAAAAGTGGATCTGACTTCCATGTCAGATAAAACAATTGTATTTTATTTATAGAGTCTTGATTTGTTTTAAAACCATTACTTAAGGGATAAGAAACATTAATGTAATTTTATTAATCAGTCTAACTCATTAAAAACATGCAGGCTAGGAGATCAAGGTCAAATTGTAAACCTTTGATCATAGAGTTAGTTTTGTTATACGTGAAAATTAATTAGGTCAATCTATCTTATAAATAGATGTTTTAATCATTCATTATAATGGATGAGATGATTAATGTAGCCAACGAGCACATCTATGGATCAGACTGAGAGTTTCAAGAAGCAGAACAACAAAAGATGAAATTGTTTATCAAGAACCAAGAATAAAGGCTACCAAGCAACAGAGGTATTAATCAATCACATTAGGTGATACATTTATACATGTGAATTGTAATGGATCTGTAATCAGCAATTGTTAGATTGCATACACTCATATCAATGAGTATTTTTTTCTGCTTTCTAACAAGTGTAGCAAATAGAAGAAATCCTTTCAAGAAAGGTGGATTTAACAATCCTATTGTAAATATCTTAACTGAGTGCACACTAATCAGTGTTGCTAAAGCTCTTAATAGAGTAGACCTTAACAAGTCTCCACATAATACTCCTAATAGGGTAGATCATCAGAAGTGATCAAATTTTAAGCCTTAACCGACCCCTTCTAATCTTCGGATAGTGAATATTTTGTGGGTGTCATCCCCACCAAAAATTTTACCTTCTAACAGGGGTTTTATGCGTTACCGTATCTTGTGTTATGAGTCAATTACTTTCATCAATGTTTACATGTTTGTTTAAGTTGATGAATTGATATATCTTACACAAAGATAGTATAGTACATATGGTTGGTTATACAATTGATTACACAATGGATAAAGGTTAAAAGAGATAAAAAATTTAGAGGTACTGATTCACCCCTCCCCTCTTAGTACACACTTCCCATTATTTCCAACAAATATTTCATGATTATTTATATTTGTTGGCTTTATATTTCATGTCATTTTATCCTAATTTCCTAATTGACACTTTTGGTGAACTTGACATGAATTATAAAAATCTAATAATATGTTGAGTTTTGTGTCTATAGGTATATGTGACACAATCATCTTGAAAGTTTGGCATTTGATATAATCTTTATCACATATGATCTAGTTGTTTTTTTTGTAGAAATTTGACATGCATTGGTTTCTTAGTTTCTAATGCTAATTGGATGTTTTGGTTTATGCTTTTCATTTAAAATCTAAGATGATTAAATGAACCAAAAATCTCACCTAGATTTAATTAGATAGATCAATGAACAACAACAATTTCACTTAGATTTAAGTAGATGGTCAACAAACAATTTCAACTTTCACGTTGATTAATGAGGTGGTTAATTGAACCCTACAATTTTCACCTAGTTTTAGTTAGGAAGGAATAGAACAACAAATTATAGTATTTTGATCACATTTCCTTAATTAATTGTCTATTTAACAATAAATTTAACAAATTTGAATTAGGAGGATGAATTAACCATCTAAATTTCACTTAGTTCTAAATTGGGGTGAATTGAACACATCCAATCAACTTTTATTATTTTTTGTTCAATTTCAGTGTTGAATGCATTTGATTTAGCTAGTTGCTCAATTGTCTATCTATTCTACATAATTGTTTCCTATAGTTGCACAATTGTTGGATTTTTTGTGCATTTGTTTAATTTTTCCATGTAATTGTTGCAGGTTTTTGTGTAATTGACGTTATTGTTGCACAATTGTTTGGTAAACATTTATGTCTTTAATTTTTTATCAATATTGAAATTTATAAATTTTTGTTCTATTAGACTAGATGGATTTTGTGTTACTAATGATCTATACAAATACCATTGTCAATTGTTGGGTGAATACTATCATTTAAAACTATTGATGAGTTTGTTCCAAGGCTCCAAACAAGGATTTGTGATAATAAACAATGTGTTTATTTCTAGCTTAGATCACATTGCCTTTTTAATTACTAAATAAAAAATGTATATCTGAAGTGTTTGGTGCACTTTCACATCATAGGGTGGACCCACAATTGTGCTAGGCATCATCTCCCCTTGCCTTTGGGATCTTTGGTGTAAGAGATAAGTGTAATGACACCTATCCTTTTTCTTTTTCTAAGAGAGACTTATTTGGGGATTTCATCACCTCATAGTCTTTCCTTGAGCATTATTTCTCTTCGAGTCACTATATAAAAGACTACTAGTGAAATATTGACCAATTTGAAGCATACAGATGGGGTGCAATATGATCTTTTTATCCAGTGGCCCTACAACGATAAGGCTTGTCAAAGCTTACAATGTCTTTTCTAATAAATTTTGATATGTGGAGATGTTCCTCAAAGAATTAGAATGAGCCAATTTGTGGTTTGAAACCCAAATCCTATACTTTTTGGTTCAAGGAGTATGGGTCATATCCCGTACATACCCCTCATGTACCCTTAACTGTAAAACAAAATTCATCAATTACTAGGTTTTTGGACCTTTAGGGTAAGAGAAGAGGTATGGCAGTGTCATGGAGGGGAGTGAGCACCTCTTGATCTCTATTTATTCATTTTGTTTGTGGTATTTTCTTATTATGTGGACCCCAAAAATTAGTATCCAATTCGAACCTAATTTGTAATTGCTTACAAGAGCTTTCAAATGTGATGAACTATGACATAAAACATGGGCAACTTTAGCCCCCTAGATCTTAGTCTAAAGTTTTCAGAGTCAAACAACCATTCTTTCTTATGTGTCTTATATTAGTGTTCAAACAACATTTCTAATCAAAACAAAAATTCACTTGAAATTTTGAACAATTTTTTGAACACATTTGTTACAATCAAATTAGTAAAAAACAGTGAAGATCCAATTTTTTTTGTCAAAATCTAAGAGAAAGACCATTGGGGTCCTAAACTTTTTTCAATATCTAAAATATTAGAGACTCAATAAAAATTGTCAAAAAATTGAGATCAACGCATTGAAGACTTTGTTTCAATATTGCATTTCAAAAACATAGGTGTCACTTTAGGTTGTACTTTGCGTTATCATCAAGCTATCATTTTCCTAAGTCCTAGGTTCGTCATTATCTTAATCTACATTTTCCCAAACCTATGTCTTTTAATAGTCAAGACTCAAATATTTTGTACTAAGTCATTTCAATTCCCTAATGTAAGAATTTAGCTTTTATTTAGATCCCAAAATCTGATTTTGACAATTAAAAAATTAAATCTCAAATCACACCCAGGTTATAGTTAGGAAATCTACACCATATAAAAACTTTGTATTTAATCACCGCCAATTCAAATCCCTATCTCATCACTCTGGTCACAAGTACAAATTTATCATTTTTTATCATTTTGTCCTTTTGATCCTTTAAGGATTCAATTTTTTTCTAGTCTCTTAGGGTGGTCTATAGATTTGTATTCCTTATGCTTTGAAAATCCCAAAAATACAAAATTATAGGTTGCATTTGTCATTATAAGTCACATTTTTCCACTTTGCAAAACCACTAAAAACAAAAGGGTTGTATTTTTCATCCTTAGTTGTATTTAATTTCATCCCAAAATTCAAAAACAAAAAAAAATCAAAGCATTAGCCTAATTGCATCACTAAACATCCTTGATTTTTCTTCAAAAAAAATATGATTAATTGGCATTACTAGTATCATAGAGAAGGTGACCTCCCAAATAAAAGAGCATCTCCCCCCTATCAACTCTCATGGGACCTTGTCATAACAATAGACCTATCAATCACATCGATCCAACTTATACATGTCCCAAAATTTGAATCAAACTTATCATGTCCAAACAAATGTTATCCCTATTTATCCATCAATGGAATAAATAGTAGCTTGAGAAGTAAAGATCTTGGAACAAAAACTAAAACAAAATCCAAAATAATAGAGTCCAGACATACTTTCTACTTCAAAATTTGGATGCCTGAATCCAAACCTTAGGCAAGTTGACATATTGTCTCTCATAAAACAAATGGACATGACAAACCAGTTTCAACCAAAAAATTCAAACTTCAATCCAATCCTATATCATGATTCATTAAAAAAAATCCTAAATAAATCTCCCTTTAGTCAAATCCCAAATCAAACCTCATTCAACCAAGTCCCAATTCAAACCTCATTCAACCAAGTTTCAAATCAAATCTCATCCAGACAAGAAAAAAATCAAATCCCATATTAAACTCCTTTCAATCAAAGCTCAAAACTAAACTTATTTAACCAAACACAACCTAAATTCAACTTGAAACAACTAGAGGGTAACATCATGCAACCAAGTTTTAACCCAAGCACAATTAAATTAGGTTTTTACCGACATCCTAATATAATTTTACATGCATCACCATCAAACATTAAACTAGAGTTTGGTATAGTTCAACTAGGGTCACCATAAAAAGTTGAACAAATTTTCCTACCAATGCAACTAGGTATTGGTAGCATTCAACATAATTCATCAAGTTTTCCTTGAGCAATCACATAGCCCCTAGTACCATAAAGTAACTATGCAAATAATTCAATCCCTACCAAGGCTAGATATAATTACACAAACATGTTTACCATCAATGGAATCACATGTCAATGAACATCCTCTTATGTCCTCAAATACACCACTAAGGGTGTCCAAAATAAACATGAATGTAGCTATAAACACACCACCTTTTGGACATTAACCAAGTACACTCAATGTGCCACAGGTTGAATCAAAAAATGTATTAAAAAACACAAACATCAACATAATATAACAAATAGCATCATGTTTTACAATAAGAAAAGGGTGGTTATGAAAACAACAAGAGATTATTGTAAGAAAAATAATAAGAGAAAGGAAACGAAAAATAATCCAAGAGAGATATGTGAAGAAGTAATTTTTACCATGATAAAACCAAGAGCTAGGAGAAAGCACCCAAAAACCAAAACAAGGATACTAGAATATTTTAAAATGGGAAAACAAATAAAAACATCCTTGTGATATTATGAAGATGGAAAAACCAGAGAGAGAGAGAGAGAGAGAGAGAGAGAGAGGCTTATTACAATAACTAATTGAGGAGAAATAAGAGATGGGAGAATCTCTTTTATAGAGATGAGGAGAGGAGTTACAAAGTAACTCACCAACCAATATATGAATTCCAACATCCATAATAGGTGTATGCAAAGTGTCAAGTTCCTCTTAAGGAGAAATATCTAATTTCCTTATTAAAGGAATTACAATATATGACATGTCCTCCCACTTGGACTAGAGGATAAAATACATGTAGGGATTCCTTAGAATCTCCTAAATAAATAAATAAAAGAGGATAGTTTGGTTTATCCTCAACTAAATAATTAAATAAAACCAAGGAGAGATTAAATATTCTAACACCCCCCCTTTAATATTTACTTGGGGAGTTTACATCAATGGGAATTAAACCCAAATTTTACAATGAATTTGAACTACATCTTTACAATACAATTTGATTGTCTTCAGTTGGAAATAAATCCAAGCCTCAAGTAGTCTTCTTTAACCATGGGTACAATTGGTACTTTGTATTGAATAGAGCTAAGAGAATTTAATTGTGCCTTTGGAAGGGTCCATGTTATATCACCTGAATCAAAGAATAGAAAAAAAAAAACCACAAGTAGATTTCCCATTGTTGGGATCTACCATTGATATAAATCAGCATACCTTTGAAAATAAACTCATAATGTGTATCATAAAAAAATTCAACTTTAAAGAATCTTTAAAAACTTTAAAGAATCTTTAAGAGATGAATCCATAATCAATCACTAAAAGTACAATGATGCAAACATGATATCAAGATAAACCATATGCTTGAAGTCCTAAAATGAACAAGTGAGTTACAATAAGCATTATCAATGCTCTCATAAAGGAAACATACTAATTCACAAAGGACCATAGACAAGGCCAACTAATGAGACCTACATGAACACTGCATCAATCACATGGATATAGACAGTCCAAAAATGTTAAAATAATGAATTGTAAGAGTTAAACATAAAATTAAATCTTCAATTGAAAAGGTTGCTTAAAAAATGTATTAAACACTAGATAAACATAATTACACAACTATTATAAGGAAACTATATTTGAAAAAGTGATAAATTTAATTAAATATCATATTTAAATTATATGAAATGATTAAACTATTTGAAAACTGTTAGAATTATAATCATTCCTTGGTATTTTATAAACCAATGTCTTATCTCATATTTTTAATTCCTTTAATAATGAAATTAGATATTCCTCCTTAAGAGGATTCCTACACATGGCACACATCAAATGTGAATGTGGCACACATAGAGTGTGGGAGTTATATGCAAACTCCTCCACTCATCTCTACATAAGAGATGGCTCTCAAACACTTCTTAGGGTTCTAGGGTTCTCACTTGGTTCTAAGTTGGTTCTCACAAGTTGGATTTATTCTCTCTTCTGTCATTCACATTCTTGCAATATTTTAATGAGCTACTGTTCAAGATCTCTCTCTCTCTCTTGGCTTCTTGCCTCATTCATAATTATGCACAAGGGGTTGTTCTTAGTTTTCCCCTTTCAAAAAAATTGTCTTGGTGTTGAGCTTGGAGCTTCTCATTGCTATTGTTGATTGTTCTTGTTTCAACATTCATCCTTTGGTAATACATTTCCTTTCTTCACTCTCTTGGATTCATTTTTGTATTTCAATTCATTTTATGTATTTTTCTAACATGGTATCAGAGCTGGCTAATCCTTGTTTTGAGTGTTTGCAGGTTTTTCATTCTTGGTTGATATAACATTTGTTGCATCTCTCTCTTATCTCCTTTGTTATTTTAGATCTGGTTTTAGTTAATTAGATTTGAATTTTTTTTGGGTTTGGACGGTTCACCGCCAAACCCAGTTTATAATTTTTTTTCTAGATCTATCTTCATCCTCTGTCGGGAGACCGCAAGGGTTTGTATTTTGATCATTCGATCTATATTCTAATGCTTTGTAGTTTATTCTAGCATATTTATCTATAGGGTAATATATCTCTATTTTTTAATCTCTATTTTTATATCTTTTCTTTTATGCAAACCATTTTCTGTGACTATCATTTTGAAGATAGTTTTATAGACCCACACTCAGTCATTCATAACTTTCAATCTATAACTAATATTGACAATCGCTTTGGTGGAGGTCTAGATAAGTAAGTTTGTAAAACATATTAAAAATTTTGGAAAAATCCAACGGTTCATTGAAAAGTTATGCCCCCCATAATTTGTCTGTCTTTTTTCTTAACAGCTCTTGTTTATATTATATATTACATTTACCTTCACCTTGTGCAGACTATATAGCGCAGCTTCCATATTAATCTCTTCCTTTTGCAGCATACTTCTTCCTTCATCGTAGTTGTATCTTAAACCTTTGTTTATTCTATTATTATTGTTTCCTCAGTACAGCTTGGATTCCAACTCAACATTTTAACTTTATACATATCTTTGTGCATCTTTCTTAGTTCCTTGTGCAGCTTATATATTTCTTTGTCTCTGTGGTTTAAACCTTTTTATTCTTCCTTTGGTCTCTATCACCTCTAGCGTATCTTTGTTTAATTTATTATACATTTTGCATCTTTTTTTAACCAACGTTTTCTTGTGCAGACTTTATCTCCCTTCATTGTGCAACTTTGGACATTACCTTGCATAGATCTCAAGAAGGAGCTACTTCTCCCCTCTCCACGCATGCTACTTCTCCCCTCTCCTCGTAGGTATCTGCCCTCTCTTATCTCTCCCTCATGCAGCCTTTCTTGCTACTTCCCACCCCTTTCTCTTCTCCTACGCTGCCTCTCCCTTAAGGAGATTTTATTCCCATCTTCTATTTTTACATTTTATGTATTCCATTGCTTATATTATCTCTTGTTCATTATTCTTTCATTGCGCAGGGATAGACTGACATTGCAACATTGCAGAACTGTTTACTGGCAGCATCATCATTCTTTATTTCTAACATTTTTTTATCACTGCAGGGCAATCATTATTTTATTTGTTGCAGTTTTTTAATATTATATCAGTTTCTTTTGCAGGTTCATCATTTTATTCTTCCGTAGTTATCAATGTATTCAAATTTAATTCTTTATAACCAAATTTGTAAAATTGTTTAACATTAAAAATATTAATCTGTAATACTTTTTTTCTTCTTATTATCTTTTATATTCGATTTAAACCCATTTCCAATTTTCCATTTTAATCCTATTTCAATTGCTAATTCATCATTTCATTGATATATAAATTTGTTTCATCACTTTAACAAAAAATTTAAACTTTTTTAATAGTTAAAAATTATTGCATATTGCCGTTTAATAATTGTGTTAATCTTGTATTTAAGTTTATTTTAATTCATTATGTCGATGTTAATTCCAGAAATTAAATTAACAAGTTCCAATTATCACGCTTGGAAGTCTCATATTACATTTATTTTTTGCTTTAAACATATTCTTGATGTGGCGACCAGTGCATTTTATGTTCACGCTACTACTACCTCTAAGGTAGATATTGATGCTTGGAATGAGAAAAATGATGAGTTTTTAGGCCTTATAGGCATTTCTTTACATCCAAATTTATATTTTTTAATTGCACACTATACTGAAGCACATGCTGCATGGACTATTTTGAAAAACACCTTCGACAGTGAAACTAAATCTCAAAAGATTCAACTCCAAGATCAATTGGAGGATCTCAGGTATATGGATTTCTCAACTATGGATGATTTTTTACTTAAGTTTGATTTGTTTCGAAGTCAATTAACTAGTTTAGGAGTTACTTTATCTAAAATTTGGTTAATTCATATCATTTTTAAAAAATGTCTTCCTAGACAATTTCAGCAATTTATAACTAATATACATTCTCAATTAGCTCTTCCTTTGTTAGCATCTCAATTAACTTATGCTATCTTTCAACAACTTTTACGTCAAGAAGAGGCTAAGTTAATTCAATTTGGATCAATCAAAACTAATGAACATGCTTTCAAGTCTAGAACTCATAATAAAAGATCTAATAATTATAATCATAATAATGGTTATCATAACAATTCTAATAGACCTCATTGTAATTATTGTGGAAAGATGTTCATGTGATCAATACTTGTTTGAAGAAACTTAAACATGAGAATTCATCTAATCCTAATACTCAAAAATCTCATAATCATAACACTCATCAAGATTTTTCTATTCATTATGGGATTCATAATTCTCACTATAAAGATACTACTATTTGGGATGAATATTATGATGATGGCTATTTTTGGAATAATAATATTGATTACTATCTTTCTACTCAAAATTATTATATGTTCTCTCCTTATGATGATGCAATGCAATTTGATGATCCTTGCTCTTATGTTGATGATATTCTTGAACAAGAAGAGGAAATTATCTCTAACTTTTTTAATGTTACTTTGCAAGATATGTGCATTACTCAAGATAAATTTCATAATGATGGTACTAATCCTATGATTATTGTGGAGGTTAATGATAATGATGGTATCTCTCCTCCTCTTGATGTTTCATATTATGATGAATATGTTACAGATTTGTTTTATGCAACTGAAGATTGCATTCTTGATTATATGATTGATGATTCGCAATATGATTTTTCTTTCCAAAGTGTTACTGATTCAGCACTAGGTGATCCCAATGATGGGTGCTCTACTATTGGTTCTTTCCTTATTGCAAGCTCAGGTGTTGATCATGCTCTACCTCTATTTTATACTGGAAATGAATATACAGAATGCACAAATGCATCTCAAGAATCTCAATGGTCACTTGAAGATTTTATCCCTCCTCCGCAAGAAATTACATCCTTGTATTTTCAAAGTGTTATCCACTTAGCAAACATTCCTATGTACCATTCAAGCTCCACCGATCTAGTTGAAGAAATACATGATGATCAAGCTATCAACAATCTACTGAAGACTCTTTTAAAAGAAACATCTCAAAATCATTGTAAACATTTGGGTGTGATACATATTGATCTCATCTCCCCAAATAAATATTAAAGGGGGATGTTAGAATTATAATCTTTCCTTGGTATTTTATAAACCAAGGTCTTATCTCATATTTTTAATTCCTTTAATAAGGAAATTAGATATTCCTCCTTAAAAGGATTCCTACACATGGCAACACCCAATGTGAATGTGGCACACATAGAGTATGGGAGTTACATGCAAAATCCTCCACTCATCTCTACTTAAGAGATGGATCTCACACACTTCTTAGGGTTCTAGGGTTCTCACTTGGTTCTAAGTTGGTTCTCGCAAGTTGGATTTATTCTTTCTTAGTTTTCCCCTTTCAAAAACATTGTCTTAGTGTTCAGCTTGGAGCTTCTCAATGCTATTGTTGATTGTTCTTGTTTCAACATTCATCCTTTGGTAATACATTTCCTTGCTTTACTCTCTTGGATTCATTCTTGTATTTCATTTCATTTTATGTATTT
This sequence comes from Thuja plicata, assembly GCA_018584345.1. Classification (NCBI taxonomy): domain Eukaryota; kingdom Viridiplantae; phylum Streptophyta; class Pinopsida; order Cupressales; family Cupressaceae; genus Thuja; species Thuja plicata. The sequence goes on along the minus strand of MU223771.1, from coordinate 540,756 downwards.
TTATAACAAAAACTAATTTAATTAAACTAAAATGAGGTAAATAAATTTTTTTTAAAAGTCAAACTAAAAAAATGTTTAAACTAATGAACAAACAAAGATAATGAGCAGGGGACTTACAGTTTAAATAGGAGTGTAGGAATAGACAGCCTACACATGAAAATGATAGCCTACGCAAAGGATCGGAAGAATGATATTGAAAATGACAACTAGCGCAATGAAAAGGAATAAGAGATGATTAACATTTTCCTTCCTATGGAAGGAGCTATGAAGGAAAGAAGTAGAAAGAAATAAGAAAGGTGGGAGGAGCTGCGAAGCAGCTGCAATAATGGGAGACCAGCCTTGCTGCAAAGACAACAAAGGACAGTGCAAGGAGAGACCTTTGCACAAGGGAGGGGAGAATCTCTATGTCTATGTAGTAGAGTTGTAAAGATAGCTAAGAAGTTGCAAAGAGGAAAGAGGAAAGGTTATGCAGAAGAGAAAGGAAACTACTACGCAAGGAGAGGATGAGAATGAAGAAGCTAAGTTGCGTGAGGGAGGGGGATAGAAAGGTATCTAAGCTACGTGGGAGAAGGATATGAAAATATTTTAAGTGGATTCTATATGATATGAGTTAGGATCATCTGTGCAGAAAGCTACCTAGAAAGATAGGGGGTTGCGAGAAAATGGGTGGGCAGATAGAAGCTAAGAGAAGTTGAGAAAGGGTTGAATACAAAGCTAAACAAAAGTAGATAGGGAGAAACACAAAGCCAAAATAGAGGTAAAAGTAACAAGTGGCAGATAACAAGGAATAAAGAGCTACTTAGAAACTGAAATAGATAGAAGATAAAGATGCCAAATAAGAGGATATAGACAAAGCTGCAAGGTACAAAGTTTGGAGTGAAATAAAGCAATGATAAATGGATGGAGCAGCAAGGAGATAGAGTGAGATGGAAAAATACACTAGTGATACCTGCACTAAATGGTAATAGATTGAAGATATATAGAATGATGATAAAAAATGGTGTAAAACACTTATATAAAATTCTTATTTTAAATAAATGCCATGAAAGCACAACGTGATGTAACCTGCAATAAACTAGAGATGTAGTTTATATAAAAAGAGATTTAAAGAGTGACCGATTCTACAAAGTCACACCAATATTACAATAAATAGTTAGAAATTTTGCATGCACAAAGATATGTAAAAATAAATCAGAGATACCTTATTTTTGAATCCTACAAACAAAGAGATATAAACATGCAAATAAGGTTGGTTTTATTTTGTGAAAATCTGCAAAACTAGAAAAAAAAGACCTTGTGGTTGCCCGACAAAGGTTATCCAAATGCAAATTGAAATGGGTTTGGCTGAAACCAGACAAACCAAAACAAAATTCAAATGCAACTCTCTGGCGACAAGTCGACCAAAGAGGGTTAGAGAAAATAAGAAAGCAAAAATTGAAACAAAAGAGTTAGCAATGAATCTCAAGTTTCTCTCTCAAACAAGAGTCTCCAAAGGTGTGCTCCAAAGAATGGAAACCTTCAACACTACACTCCAACAAGGATTAGCAACCCAAGATATGATACCATGTAAGAAAAATAATAAGAGAAAGGAAACAAAAATAATCCAAGAGAGATATGTGAAGAATTAATTGTTACCATGAGAAAATCAAGAGCTCGGAGCAAGCACCCAAAAGCCAAAACAAGGAGACAATAAGATTTTGAAAGGGGAAAAAATAAAACCCCTTGTGATATTGTGGAGAGAGAGAGAGAGAGAGAGAGAGAGAGAGAGAGAGAGAGAGAGAGAGAGAGAGAGAGAGAGCGNAGAGAGAGAGAGAGAGAGAGAGAGAGAGAGAGAGAGAGAGAGAGAGAGAGAGAGAGCTCATTATAATAATTCATTAAGCAAAAATAAGAAAAGAGAATGTGTTTTATAGAGATGAGGAGAGGAGTTACAAAGTAACTCACCAATCTATGAATAAAAACATCCATAACAGGTGTGTGCAAAGTGTCAAGTTCCTCTTAATGAGGAATATCTAATTTCCTTATTAAAGGAATTACAAAATATGACATATCCTCTCACTTGGACTAGAGGACAAAATACATGTAGGAATTTCTTAGAATCTCCTAAATAAATAAATAAAATAGGATGGCTTGTTTTATCCTCAACTAAATAATTAAATACAACCAAGGAGAGATTAAATATTATAGAAATTCTAGAATCATTCCCTCATGCAACACCTAACTAATTCTTTGTTATTACACAATTAGAAGGAAGGTGACACCCTAGGATCAAGTAGGACTTAAGCGCTAAGAGGGTGCAATGATCCTTTGTTATTTTGTGGAATGTGTGAATTTATTAGGGAGAAAATGATTGACTATTTCAAGATAGAAGACTAAATAGGCAAAAATGACAAGTTTCAAAATACATAGACTAACAGAAAATAGGTAGTCACATACATGAAGACATTATATTTTTTCATTAGTATATGCAAGGAAAAACATGATAAACACCATTGGTTTACACTGCACCGACAGACAGGGCACAACACTACCCGATGCCAAGGTTACCAATATTGCTAAATACAAAGCATCTCGACGCAACACTATTCAGTGTTACCTGATGACAGAAAAAACAAAGGAACCTAACAAGTAACCAACAGTGCAACCTGACGAAAGAGTCAAGAGTGGAACCTGATAGATGAAGGGAACTTGATGATCAGTTCAAAGAAGGAACACCAATAGACTTTCAGTTCACACTGACGATCAAGAACCGACAGTCAGTTACATCCCGCAAAAAATGGATCTGACTTCCCACGTCAGATAAATCACTGAAGTTCTATATTTAGCTTCTTGATTTGTTTTAAATCTATTACGTGAGGGAAAAGTAATGTAATTATTATTATTTTTATCATTTTAACTAATTTAAAACATGCAAACTACAGGATCAAGGTCAAGTTGTATACCTTGGATCTAGAGTTAACATTGGAATGTGTGATTCTAGAATAGGTCAAATAACTTGTATAAATAGATGCTCAATCAATTGTGAACATGTTGTTTGATGATGATTGTAGCCACTGAGAGCATCTAAGGATCAGAAAAGAGAATTCATGTAGCAGCACAGACAAAGATCAAATTGGTTTTCAAGAACATAACCAGGGCTATCGACAAGCAGGAAAAGGTATTAATCAATCACTATAGGTGATATTCATATACTGTAATCTTTAATGGATCTCTAATCAAAAATTATAGATTGCATATAGTTAGGTCAAACATATTGTACACATTCCAACAAGTGGGGTACACTTAAGAAATCCTTTCAAGGAAGGTGGACTTAACAGTCCTATTGTAAATATCTTAACTAAGTGCACACTACATCAGTGTTGCTAAAGCTCTTAACAGAGTAGATCCTAACAGGTCTCCACATTAATACTCCTAATAGGGTAGATTATCAAAAGTGATCAAATTGTAAGCCTTAACCGACTCCCTTCCATTCTGTAGATAGTGAATTTTTGTGGGTGCCATCCCCACCGTAGTTTTTACTTTCTAACAGGAGTTTTTTGCGATATCATATCTTGTGTTATGTGTCTATTACTTTCATGAATGTTTCTACGAATGTTCCATACAATTAAGTTTATGAATTAATACTACATATATAAGAAAGAACATCAGATATGGTCAGTAATACAATAAAGATTGATTACTAATGATGAAAGGTGAAAAGTGTTAAAAGTTTTAGAGGTACTGATTCACCCCTCCCCTCTCAGTACTACTTCCCATTAATCTCAATAATTGGCATCAGAGTTGAGTCTCTTCTTGGAAAGCTTAAAGGCTTAAGAGAAAAGATCATACAATGGAGAAGTACAAACTTGATAAAAATATTGAAAATAAAAAGCTTGAAATTCAGATGTTCTATGACTAGTATAAAGAAGCTAGAATCAACATGACACAGTTGTTGGATGAAAGAAAGACTATGGCATCTCGCTACAATGGGACATATTATCAAGAGGAAGAGATTCTAGATTTCTTTGAGTCTTCAGGATCAAATACAAGCAAGGCATCAGATACATCAGAAGAAAGCATCACAAGCCTAACTGAAATCAATCTACATCTGGCTGGACAAGTCAAATCTTTGCAAATCGGTCAAGAGACACAGATGGTAAGAATTATTGATGTCATGAACAATGCAAGGTAAGTTGAATAAGAAATAACTCTAGCTATTGATGATAGAAGAAAGATCATAGAAAAGCTACAAGAAAAGGAGTCTGAGATACAAATACTTACAGAGCATCACCATGAGCTAACTAATCAGATTATTCTTATGATTCAAGAAGCAAACAGAATGAATATGGAACTCGTTGAAAGAATACAGATTATCGGTGAACTAAGAGAAGAGAATGAAAAACTAAAGCATGAGGCTAGAATTCAACAATAACATAATGACATGATTAAGAGAGCTGAAGAGAGTACAAAAAGGATGGATGAATTCTTAAATTCACAAAGAAGACCCAACACCAACACTGGACTAGCGTACATAGAGCATGGAGAGTCATCAAATGAGGTTGATCCAAAATATGCCTACATCAATCCTAGACCAAGGAAGCTAACATGAAATAACTATGGAAAGCAAGGCCACACCTCAAATGTTTTTAGGAGAAAAGAAAAAGGTATTCCTAAATCCATATTTACATTCATAAGACATTGTTATAATTGCAGCAAGAAAGGACATAAAGCACATGAATGTAAATCAAAGGAGAAAGAACCAAAGAAGGAAACCTATATGGACAAGTATTGTCCCACCTACAAAATGCATGGGAACACATCTCTTGAATTCAGGAAGAAGAAAATTGAAGCATGGAAACCCAAAAATGAAGAAAATGCATACAAACTGAGAAGAGTCTGTAATTCATATGTTTGTGACTACAATACATGGATAAACTGCACACCATGTGGTAGATATGGTCACATTGCTACAAACTGCATGAGAACATGAACCAAAAGATCTAGAGGCTGGACCAACCTGGGAATGGAATGTTTTCATTGTCATAAGGTTGGACATTTAAAGAAGGACTGCAGAGACTGAATAACAGAAACCACCACTTTGGTAACACCATTGAAGACATCAAGAAAATGAGAAAGCAAATGTGGAGGAAAGCTTCAACCATTGAGGAAGTTGGACCAAGAAATGTATTAGGTGACACCTCATCCCATGGATCTGGTGACATCACCACCCCCACCTAAAGATGAACAAGTATGGAACTGCACTACACCAAGTCATATTTTGCATCAGTTCCATTATACAAATTGATAGATAGTCAAAATCTGCATGAATAAAGATGCATATTATGTTACTTATTACAATTATAAGAAAACAACCCCGCTGGTAAACAAATACCGAAAATCATCAGTGAACATATAAGGATGATTTGTTTACACTTACCGATAATTGTCGGTCAACACATAAAAAGGCTAAGTCACTAATGTAACCTGACACCCGTCGGTAAGGAAGCAAAGTTACAAAGTTATCTTGATACTAAATCAAGATTCAACAGTGAAAGCAACAATCTTAACAGCCATCCCGAGCATCCTGTCAACACCGAGAATGTTATTTGAGAGTCTTCCCGATGAACTCCATCTTCATAACCCGACGAGTTGTTGAGAATTTATGACATACTTAGGGTGAAAGTCTATAATTACTTGACAGAAGCACTTCATTTTTCACACGCGATTTGAGAAAACAAAGCAAAGTGAAAAGAGAGAGAAAAGAGAGCAAATAACAAAGTGCCCTCAACTCGATCCAATGCACTCCAAACCGTTCACTTACAAGTTACACGGATCGAAGTAAGTACCGAGCATACTGAAGAACTTTGTTATTATTTTTGAAAAAGCCCTAAATTTGAAACACAATGGAAACCACTTCAAGAACAGTAAAATTGAAGAGTGATAAGAAGAATGTTATTAAGTTGATAAAGAATAGCACTTGTGTGGAACCTAAATACAAGATATGCCCAGAGATTGCATCGCAGCCCAATGATTCTAGCGCATTTTAAAAAAAATCACCTAGGGTTTTGTTGATAAAAGACACAAAGTCATATATCCACTGCAAGATCACTGAGATTGGTGATCTAGAGATAGATCAAGCTTACAAGAAGCTGTGTGATGAACAAGGGCAGGTAAAAGGGATAAAAAAATGCTCTATATTTCTTGAGGTTTTTCAAAACTGACTGGATTAGGTTGGTACTTCACAGAATGCACGACCAGAAGTTATGGTTGGATGAACCCAAGTAGATTACAAAGGATGTGTTACATGTTGTAATAGGTTACCCCATTACCGACAAACTAAAAGCACACAAGCATCCCTCTCGACCAGAAGTTGAAAAACTCACCAATGATGTATGGGATAATAGAGGACTTAAGGTGAACACCATCATCAATGAGGAACTAAGGTTCGGTGCATGTGTGATAGGTTACAAAATCTTCCAAGCTAGCAGGCTAAACAACATAGCATCAACAGCAGTAAGCACAGCTTACAAGATTGTCACAAAGGGAGTAAAAATGGATCTATGTGAGATCCTGCTAAAGCAACTTGATGAGAATATGACAACAATCATCTCTTCCAAGACAAACACATGTAAGTTCAGCTCACTTATAATGTGTATATTCTTTTATTTTCAAGAATACTTTCCTTTAGTTGGAAAAGTGAAGTGGGACACTACCAAGCCACTCACATTGCAGATAAGTGACCTTATCAAGTCACTAGGTGATAGATTTGATTCAGTAATGACTGAATACTTCCTTGACTTCAAGGAAAAGATGATGGAAAGAGTGAGCATCCCTGAACAGTTGATTGAAAAGCATAGGGATGAAATATGTTTTATGGTGGATTCATATTTCACTCACATTAAACTAGTTGTACCAAGGACGGCCTAGTTAGCACCTCTTGAATATGAGATCAACATAGATCAAGCAACAAATGCAATAGATGCATTGTTGAATGAACCACTTGACACCAAGCAACCAAGATTTGGAACATATGAAGAGTCAAAGTCCAAGATAAAAATACGCCTAGTAATCAAGAACACTATCAACAAGAAAAACAAGATGGTGAAGAATCTTGAAAAGATGTTGTCGGTTAATGAGGAGGAAAAAGAACAAACAGAGGAAACCAAGGAATAGGGTACCATCAGTGGAGAGCAAGGTGAGAAAGTATCAGATTTTGAGGCCACTAAGTCTGATGTGCCCCACCTCCTACCAAAAAACCAAGAACCACAATAGCTCCGAGGACAAGGAGCCAAACAGCAAAGAAAGATTCTACACCTCTCAAGAAAGGTCAAGTGAGGACCTACAAGAGGAAGCAGCAAACAGAGCAACAAACACCTGCCAAAAGGAGGAGGAAACTGGTCAAGACCAAGGATGAAATTGAAGATTTAAAATAGGATGGTCCTTAAATAGAAAAGAAAATCTTAACACCAAGAATAATTGATGAGACTGCTGACTCAATTGCTACAACAGGTACAATGACTGATAGGAAAATCAGACAATGGGTAAAGCTAGAGCCCAAGGATAAAATTAAAATAGAAGATGCAATAATCAGGGCTATGGTAAACTTCAAATATGTAGAAGTTGAGTTTGGTAACAAATTACCCAAACCACTAAGTGAAAGAATATCAGCACGATGGTCTTATGCTTTGAACTTCAAAAAGGAAGCAAGGGAGAGGATACTTGTAAGACTCATGCCTCCCAAATCCAAAATGGAAGAGATCAAAGAAATGATGAAAAAGCACTCAAGTAAATTTGTGGCTAAGATAAGAGCCTACAAGGTGCTACAAGGAAAGTTCTTAGATTCGGACAGTATGATAGATGCTAAATGGAGACAAATTCTAGATCTACCTACAGAATCAACAAGTTGTGAGAATCAATTACTTCTCACTGACCCACCTCATGTGGAGAAGTAGAAAGATAAAGCAAGTCCTAAGCACATTGATTTGGATAATGTGGACAATACTGAGCCCATTGACTTAGATAAAGTCATGGATGATCTTGACATTCAAGACATCACTCACTATGATTCTGATAAAGATCCTCAAAAAGAAGATGATGTCATATTCATATCTCTTAAGGATCAAAAAAAGCAACAAGAATTGGAGACACAAGGAAATAAGGACATGGATGTTGCTAATGAGATATGGCTAGACACTTCCATCATTGACATAACAGGACTAGACCATGCAGATCAAATACAAAAAGATGAAGATGTCACTACTCAACAAGCTCAAACCAACGAGCAGAGCACAACTCTAGATGCAGCAAAAATGGGCACATAGAATAATATGTCAGTGTTGATGAAGGCCATCAATCTGCTAGAAGGAAATGAAGAATCTGCAGTAGATACAAGCATACCTGAAGACAAGGGTGATGAAGAAACAAAAGATACAATAGATGAACCCAAAGATATAACTGTAGAATAAGCTTCTATCGATGATCAGCAAGACAAGTCTATTGATCAGAATAAAGAATCAGAAAAAAAAGTAGAGGAGGAAAAGAAGAAGGACAAGAGTGAAGAAGAAAAGACAGATGATTCTCAAAATAAAATAGAAGATAAATATGCTTAAACACCCAAGGTTGGTGAAGAGACGTCTTCACCTAACCAAAAAGTGAACCCCAAGCAGAAGGCACAAGAGGTTTCATCTTCAAAGCCTTCACTGAGTGCCTCAGAGAAAAAAAATGAGCTAGCAATGGTAGTTCATACATCTGCTTCTACTCAAATCTCAAGGAAGAAGAAGAGAAAGAATAAGAATCCAGTTACTCTGGATGAAATAATTGAGATTTCAGTATGTGATCCTAGAACATTGGATCCTACTGAGTTAACAAAGTATGAAAAAATTTATGAAAGGAAAGCCATGCAGGATAAGCTGAGAAAAGCCACAAAAGAAGAAAAGGTACTTGAAGTTGCAAGAGGAATCCTTCAGCAAATTTTACCTGATACAGATGTTGATCAAACAGTCCCCATGGTTGATCAATTAGTGATTCTCACCAATGCCATCACATCTTAGAATATAGATGTTGAAAAGGCTATGGAAGCTAGACTTGAAAAGAAATATGAATTCAAGTTAGCAGAGAAGATGAGACAAGAAGTGGCACTGCAAAAGGTAAAGCTATTTGAACTGGTAAGCATAGTAGACCCCATAATTTTAGAAGCTATAGCCTTGATATAGAAATTGTGTATGTTAGATCAACTCACAAAGGAGTATACTGATAAGATAGCACATATTGATGTTGATCTTCAAGCGAGTGCACAAGGTCTCACAAACAGTGAAGAGGCAATCAAATTGTACAATGAACAACTCAAGCAAGCTCGAAAGCTGAGAAAAGATATACAGATTGCAGAAACAAAGTTCAGAGATGAGGTGAATGAGCTTCAAGCTCAACTCTTACCAACTCTCACATTACTGCAATAGCATATGACAGAGGTAAGAGCACTTATTTCCACCCTAGAAATGTTTGTCCTAGATAGCATTTATGATATGCATGCCAGGATTGAGCTAGAGAACATGGCATTAGAACTCCTCAAAGAAAAATGGGAGAAAATGATAGAAGATATCAAGAACACTCACTGCCACATTATTGACACTCTGTAAGTTACACATTTTTGACAACTTATAAGTTGTACATTTTTGTCATGATTATCAAAAAAGGGGGAAATGATATATACAGTCAATCAGTAAAAGAGGGAAATAATATGTACATTCAGTCATTAGAAAGAGGAAAGAACAAAAAGGGTAATGTATAGTACAAAGGCAAGTATACATAGTGTATATATACTTATACTATACCAATGCATATAGTTAGGGGGAGTCATATAATGAAAAGGATATATACATGGTGTACATACTAAACACTTTAGTATTATACACATCATTTTTTGATACTAATGTCAAAGGGGGAGATAGAAGACATTATATTTTTCCATTAGTATATGCAAGGAAAAACATGATAAACACCATCAGTTTACACTACACTGACAGACAAGGCACAGCACTACCTGACGCCAAGGTTACTGGTATTGCTAAATACAAAGCATCCCAATGCAACACTATTTAGTGTTACCCGATGACAGAAAAGACAAAGGAACCTGACAAGTAACCAACAGTGCAACCTAATGGAACAATCAAGACTGGAACCTAACAGATGAAGGGAACCTGATGATTAGTTTAAAGAAGGAACACCAATAGAATTTTAGTTCACACCGACGATCAAGAACCGATAGTCAGTTACATCCCACAAAAAGTGGATCTAACTTTCCACGTCAGATAAATCGCTGAAGTTCTATATTTAGCTTCTTGATTTGTTTTAAATCCATTACGTGAGGGAAAATCAATGTAATTATTATTGTTTTTATCAGTTTAACTAATTTAAAACATGCAAACTAAAGGATCAAGGTCAAGTTGTTGATGACATGTAACTGATTAAATGATTGACTATATTAAGTTGAAGATGATGCAAGACATTAAATCAATTAATGGTTTGTATTGTCATTGATGTCAACTTGATATCATCTGTATGGCCATGCCAAAGACTTCAGAGAATCAATGGAATAAAGGTTATTCTTTCAGCAATGCATAAAATTCTAGTATTCACTAAGTGACAGACTACACCGGCGGAGTGCACACCATCGGTAAAGACAGAGATAAAAGTCACAGTGATGCCCGACGAGCAGAAGACAGTGTTGCTTGATGAAGCAGAATCATATGATGCCCAACGAGCTAAAAATAGTGTTGCCTGATGAACAAGATCCAATGATGCCTGAAGGACAGAGATCCTGAAGCTAACTGAAGCGACATCGACGGAACTGGCAGTTGTCACCGGCGATGAACTACAGAATTGACCGACAAAACAAAGAGATCAAAAAATGACAAAATATGTAGCTGGCAGAGCTAAAGGATAGACTTAACTAGTTGTTTTATTTATTTTATTCAAACACAGTTAAGTAAAGTGATTTGTACAGTTGGCAAGAAGATAACTACGAGATAAATCAGGAGTTAAAGCCATAAATCAAATTGGTTGGATTATTTTTCACGTCAAGAATCAAGAATCAAGAACCTATAATTAAGGAAATCATGTATATTTAAGAGACAAGCATAATTCATTCTTAAGAGGTGGTTGATAAGCAATCAGATACATGAGGGAGTGAACTGATAGAAGATGTTGAAGAGAAACTGATGAAGGATTAACTTCATGCAGTCCTGATCAATCAAGCTGAGGGAGAGCTAAAGAATTCTGTAGACACTAACAGACAGAGAAGCATAGCATCACAGAGCAGAAAGAGTTGAGTACAAAGGAATTGTATTGATACATTGATCAAAAATATATTGTAAGTAAATAGATCTGAAAATCTGCAATTAAGTTGCATTAGAAATAGGTCATTTTGTTTCAGTTTAACCATTGAAACATTAAGTCTCTTAACAAAGTAGGACTTAACAGTCTTTTGTAATTGAGGTATATCCTAACAAATTACCAGAAGTTTGACTCATGATAGTAGCACCGGTCTTACCTAAAGCCTATTGACAGTCTAAGAAGGAGGCTGATTCAAGGATGGTAGTAAGATTTGCATAAAGCCTATTGACAGTCATGAGACTGATTCAAGGATGGTAGCGTAGATGTCAGATACTTAGTGACAACATATGTATTTAAAATCCTCTAACAAGGTCACACTTAATAGTGTGTTTGTAACCTTTAACAAGGTTGGCTCCTAACAGGGCTCACTTCAGAAGAGTGAAAATTTGGGGTACTGGTCCCAGTGGTTTTTCCCTTAATAGGGTTTCCACGTTAAAATCCTTGTGTCATGTGTATGGTTTATTACTTTAGTGTTTTTACACTCTTCATATGCATATATGGATTGACTAGTATACTCTTCACATTTACTGAGTATCGGTAAATATAGTTTACTTCTTATCAGTTAACAAGGAGAATAAGGATAGACAAGGTAAACTGACAGACAGTTATTTGTTTCAAATATTTCAATGGCATGCATCTTGTTGGGACTTAATAATTAGAGAAGTATTGATTGGTGGATTAAAGTTTAAAAAG
>MU223771.1:484118-528646 GCA_018584345.1 Thuja plicata | reverse complement strand
GGAGAATAAGGATAGACAAGGTAAACTGACAGACAGTTATTTGTTTCAAATATTTCAATGGCATGCATCTTGTTGGGACTTAATAATTAGAGAAGTATTGATTGGTGGATTAAAGTTTAAAAAGGATAAATTTTCTGAGCCCACTGATTCACCCCCTCTCTTAGTTATTACTAACAGTTGTATACCTTGGATCTAGAGTTAACATTGTAATTCGTGATTCCAGAATAGGTAGCCCCAAAGAGAATCTAAGGATCGGACAAGAGAATTCATGCAGCAGCATAGACAAAGATCAAATAAGTTTTCAAGAATAGAATCAAGGCTACCGACGAGCAGGAAAAGGTATTAATCAATCACTATAGGTGATATTCATATACTGTAATATTTAATGGATCTCTAATCAGAAATTATAGATTGCATACAGTCAGGTCAAACATATTGTACACATTCTAACAAGTGGGGTACACTTAAGAAATCCTTTCAAGGAAGGTGGACTTAATAGTCCTATTATAAATCTCTTAACCGAGTGCACACTACATTAGTGTTGCTAAAGCTCTTAATAGATTAGATCCAAATAGGTCTCCAAATTAATACTCCTAATAGGGTATATCATCAAAAGTGATCAAATTGTAACGAATAACCAACTCCCTTCCATTTTGCAGATAGTAAAGTTTTTTGGGTGTTATCCCCACCGCAGTTTTTACTTCCTAACAGAAGTTTTCTACGATATCATATCTTGTGTTATGTGTCTATTACTTTAATGAATGTTGCATACAATTAAGTTTATAAATTAATACTACATACATAAGAAAGAACATCAGATATGGCCGGTAATAAAATAAATATTGATTACTAATGATGAAAGGTGAAAAGTGTTAAAAGTTTTAGAGGTATTGATTCACCCCTCCCCTCTCAGTACTACTTCCCATTAATCCCAATAATACATGTACCAAAAACAACAAGAAGATAGCACTATTGACTTGTGATTTCAGTTTCAAGTTGATTTGCAAGAAATAGGTCACCTAAGGTGTCCTATTCTTGGGAAGAGGGTAAAAAAAGGCATCTTGTTCTCAAAACTTTTTATTGAACTCAGTTGTAGATTGTCTATTAGATTCTATACTTTCTAGATCTAAAATGATATCCTAACCACCTATTCTTGCACACAAAAAATGGGGAAAATGTTGGGTTAAAAGAGGTTTTCCTTGGTCAAACCCCGATTCAGGAATCAACCTTGAAATAGAAATGAAATTTCATAGAAGGAAAGCATGTAAATGTATGATAAATATTAGATCTACCTTGTAAATATATATACCTCCATAAACTGATATTGAGATCATGATGTCTATGAATATTTTTGTATGGTGTTTGAATGTAGTTGTATGTTGACTTGGAATCTTGGAATGTAGAGAAGAATCCAGAATGTCTTTCACAAATGCATAGATTTGTGAATACTCCTCAAAGATCTTCAATGTTGTTATGCTTGATGGGATCTTTCCTTGAAGAATGGATGGATGAATGCATGTGGATGTACAAAGGATCTTATTTCTTGATTGAGTTATCCTCTACTTGGATATAATGGGAGAGAAGCTTTATATAATGGAGAAGTTTTCCTTCAAAATGCCTTGGAATTCTTGAGGAATGCTTGAAATTTTATCTTAAATGCTTGGATGCAAAATTGTAGGAGAGAACTTGAATTTCAAGTTGTCTTATGTCAAAATAAGGATAGATAGGATACTTGTATACCTCTCACAACATTTTGGAGCTCAAATCTTGAAGGAAGATGACAAGAATTTAGAAATCTTGTTAAATCTGCAAGATGAGCCTCTTATTCAAAATTTGGGAAAAACATCAGGGAAGATGATTCCCTTCATATGAAAAGTGAATAAAACTAAAATTAGAAGTTGATAAAAAAAGGAAATAAATCTAAAAATGGAGGTGGTGGGTAGCTTGATCAAGCATAATGGACATAAAATCTCAAGAATGCAAAAATTGAGGATTTAATTATAGGTGCTTATAATTTAGGACGATACATTTAGCCCCCAGTTTAGTGAGAGTATGAAACTACCTCATGCTAATGGTAAAGTAGATCAATGCATTAGAAAAAAATATCATGGTCAAGGATACAAAGAGACACAAATCCCCCAAGTGACTTAGGTCCTCATCAAATCCAAAACCAAGATAAAATAAGAGACACTTGAAAAGAGAGGGAGGAATAAAGAGAGAGACATAACCAAATAGCATAATAAGGTTTTGACTTAATATGGGCCATGAAGAGGAAATATTGATGCAAAATATGGAATTGAAGGTCTATAAAGCTATTTTATGCTAGTCAAACCATCAAAAAAGGATAACCAAGAGAAGCATAGTCCACTAGAAAATCCATCAAAATCAATCCTGAAGGAAAGCATTATCTCCATTAAGAGATCCAAAAGAGAGAGATCGGTCCTAAGGAAAGAAAAGTCTCCAAAGGGATATAGAAAATGAGGATCATTCCTTAAGGAAAGAATTGTCTCCATTTAGGGATCCACTAAAGGAACAACCAAAAACTATAAGTACCATTAAGTACAACCCAAAACTAGAAGTACCATTTCGGCCAAAATGGAGACATCTTCCTTAATGCCTTGAAACAAAATTAAACTAGGCATATAAGAGAAACAGAGTCACTCGTCCAAAGTATAATGGCACCAAGGTCCAATAAGGTCGTTCAACCAGTATCCCTCCAGCTCCATAGGGCACCAATTTTATGTCACTCCCTCCTATTCTAAGCATGTCATTTCCTTATGCCTATTGAGATACTTCTTCCACGACCACCAACCAAAACCAATCTTTGTAATGTGATCTATATTTCTTGGATTTTCACTCCATATAATGAATGGTTGTGTATCACCTGGTGTGCCTTTGACATTCCACCATTAGTTTTTTTTCTTCTTGAACCCAATCGATGGAATGGCCTCCGCTACGATATCTATAAGTTCATATAGAAACTCCTCCTCAAAACACTTGTGCATAACCTATATGGTATCCTCAGTTGTGGCTATAACTACACATAATAATTCTTCACCAAGTATGAAACCCACAATCTGAAAAAAAAAAAAAAAAAAAATAGGATCATTAAATTTGAAAATAAACTTCAACCTCTTTTATGTGATGTGGCCCCTAAATACCACATGTTGTTTATATGTGGTGGTGGATAAATTCACCTCCATATATATTTCCCACACACCCCCACTCAATCTAATAGTGGATTGTGAACATTCTTCATGAAGCCAAAAAACTACTAAAAGAAGGCTCTAGACACCACAAAATTTTCCATTATTTCTTCCAATGTTCAAGGTGTGCTAAGTCATGATTGCACCCCAAACGTACTAAGGTGGCAGACTTTGAGCGCCAACATAAATTTTGATGTGTATGAGGTAGACATGTATGCTAACACCAACCACATAAAATAACCCTACGATGCCCTATCCCATAGTTTTGGCAACCTCGATATATATTGGTTTGGGATGGAGCACATGAAAGATATCACAAATAAAATCCAAATTAAACAAACATTCTCTTCTACTAATTAATAAATAATTATCCATCCAACCCTTATAAATAAGGTCTCAATGAAATTCTATGCTTTCCAAAGGCTATTCTAATCCTTCCAACTTCTAAAATTCTCTTGAAAGTCTTCACCTGCATCCCTTTTGTTGTTAATTGCCCAATTAGCTAATATATTTTCCATTCCATTTCCCTCTCTAAGGACATGCAAAATTTTTAAATCTCTAAAGTAGTGGATCATCTTAGTGATTAATATGATATACTTATTCAAGTTCCATACATTGGATATACCTTTAATAATGGCATTGATTTTTATTTGTGAATCTCCTTCAAGATGGATCTTCTCAACTTCTAGTTGTTTAGCCATTTCCACTGCAAACCATGTTGCTTGGACCTCTGCTAGATAACTAGTACAATTTGCTAATCTCTTTGTTACAATGGCTATTACATTCCCCATATCATCACAAATAGCTAATCTTGCCCTCGAAGGGCCATGATTAACTCTTGAGGCTCCATCAAAATTAATTTAAATCCATCCCTTTTGTTGGTTCCCAAAACTGCAGGTTGAAAATCCTACGAGCTTGCCTACTCAATGCTGGGATTATTCAACTATCTTGGCCAATGAACGGGATTGATCGATTATGATCCTCCTCCCTTGAACTTTAGGCTCTGTAGAACCAAGGTGGGTAAACCTATACCTTAACCAGACTTCCTAGCTTAAGTATTTTTATAGAAGATAACAATGTGTGAAACTTATAGCTTTTTTAGGCTTTTTATTTCCTTGAAGTAGATCCAATGAACTTTACAACTATCAAATAACTGAATGCTTTGATAATGCTTCAAAATGAAAACTTGTAAGTATTCTTTGATAAAATTTCTTTTTGAAATAGTTCTTTAAATGAAATGAATGATGAGTAGAAACAAAACTTAGAACCAAATGCCTATTTTCCAATAATAGATAGGATCGGTGTTTTTTCCAACTTGGGAAATAGAGTTAATCCAAATCAAGTCCTATGTACAACCTTATACTTGACAGTATATGTTCCAATACCATCAACTATTTAAATGTTATCAATGTAGAGAAATTAATCCTAATTATATCCTTGCTAGTCCAATTCAATTTAACTTCCTTGGCTAGAAGACCAATTAAACAAGAAGTATGAAACACAACCTTTTCACAAACCCCTAGATAATCAAACGGGGATATGAGTCTAATAAATCTCTACACAAGCATTACCAGAATAGTAATTGATCTTCTCAATTATTACAAGGGACTAACCTAAAATAAATTTAACTTTCTTACCACAAGTGAAATAGAAACAGAGATCCTTTATTGATTTTGAAAAACTAGTACATCAGAGTTCATGTTTGCAGTTGTTGAGTCTAACTCTAAAAATTAAACTATCAATGTACATTATACAATGTGATGATTTTTTATGATTAAATTTTACACCAAATATATGTGGTTTAATATTTTTCATACCCCTTTAGGGCAAAAAAACATCATTCTTTATTAAAATTTATAAAACTCTTGTGAGAAAACTAATCAACTAATTAGTTGATAACTACCTACCTTTTGGAGTTTGGCTTGGTCGGAAACCCACAACAAATTGTACGAACATAAGAATTTAACTGGGGATAGGAAATTTGATTTTCCAAACTAGGTCTTTTTTATATTGTTAAATTTTGACCATTTTCATCCTCTAGCGACATCATTTTTGCAGCATGTTGAAATTACAGCATTTCTTAAGCATATTTTCTCAGGGATTTTCTTATGATAGAATTATTTCTGATTTGCATACTCCACAAAAATTATATCAATCTATCTTGTGTTATTTGAATTCAATTATAATATATCTCCATGATTCTCTTTTATTGACTTCACTTTTGTCTCAGTAAATCCTCAGAGCTTGATCATCACTTGTGTTGTTTTAATTCATGCATTGGCTCTTTTAATTTCAATCTCATTAGCATTTAATTCCCATTGTATTTCAATTTGTGTGTTTTGTCAATTTGGGAAAATGATGACCAGCTCATTTTAATACCTCCTTCGCTAGTTCACAAGTGTCCTTTATCTTTGAGCCAAGAACATATCAAGTTATTTTGAAACTTCAAAATGAAAAATTTTAAGTGACCCAACACCTTCTCTGGTTTTTCCCATTCAATTTTAGATCTATTTTTTGCATTAACTTGTTTTGGATTAACCCAAAAAGGCTCATAATCGGGCTTAGTTATTGTAATTATTTAATTGTTTAAGATTTTTCCAATTATTAATTAAATAATTTTATTATTTATTTGATTCCTTTTCCTCAACTTTAATTAAATGATTTTTAATTATTTAATTAAATTAATAATTCTTGTTCTTATCATCACAATTAAAAGTATTTTAATTATTTAATTACTAAAGGTTCTTTCTATAATTAAATAAAATTTTATTTTTATTTAATTATTCTATTCCTCAAAGATAACTCATTTTGCTAAAAGTAAATAAAATATTTAATTTATTTATTCTCTCATGCACAATTAAATAATTATTTAATGTTAATTATATTTTTTAGTTCATCTTGTCAATCAAGTCAGTCTTTTAATTTAAGCAATCACTTAATTGTCTAGTCTCCTATCATGCAATTAGTTGCATATCCAATCTTTAGTCATACAATCAATTATCTATCAATTAGTCTCAGTAATTTTTCCAATCAGTCTTGTCACAATTAATCTTGGCCATTCATTATCAGTTAGCACCCCTTAATATGAATTGTCTATTAAAATCCTAAAATCTATAAAATGAAGGTCATTCTTCATTGTTTTACAACCGCAATTCTCGAATCTTTGTGCTATCATTATCAAGGAGCAAATTTGGGATCCTACAAAAAGAAGAGAGAAACAAGTAAGTAATTTGGGTGATATTTTGCATTTCTTTATTTGAGTATTATATGATACTTATATCATGTTTAGTCTTTCTTTCTTGAATGAGATAGGAATTTATGCATAGAATAGGATCTTTTTTGTTAGATCCTCTAATATCTTTTGTAGGTGTTATCCTCTTGATTCCCGATTTTTCCTCATTACATCATGCTCTAATGATGACTCGCTTTGTTTCTCACTAGGAGTAAGAAGCTAGAATAAGAAATATAACCCCCCACCCCCCCCCCCCCCAAGAATTANCCCCCCCCCCCCCCCCCCCCCAAGAATTAGTTATCTACCTCTGCACTGGAGGGGCCACCCCCGCCCCCAATAATATTTTTTTTTGTTGAATAGTAGGGTCCATAATGGTAGATCATTCAATCAATTCACTTGTCATAACGACTTCACTTTTACACTTTACTTTATCGGGTGGGTCCCTACTATTCTAGATTCTTGGTCATACTTTTATAAGATAGATAGAATCTTGATTAAGAATTTATGTTCATGTTGTCTAAAAGTATGATAGGTGTAACCTACAAAACTTTTTTCTCTGTAGGAGTATTGACAACTAGGAATGAGAGATTATTCTCATGAAATCAGTGGGGGCTCACCCAGGGGGGTGCCCTATGGGGTTGGCAGCAGGTTCAGATCAAGAAGCCAACATCTCGATGCAAGGTTTGGATATACTATATATATAACATGAGTTGAGTGATGCAAACCATCACCGAGTAGGGCATCTCACTTCACTATCAATTCAAATGGCACCCATTACCTTGTAGATTATTGTAGGGGTTTTAGAACCATATAATTTTAGGTAGGGGCCTTCTATCATATATAATCTCTCCCACCATGTGCATGCACAGTCAACATGGGGGGTTATAAGCGGGTGAGGTAGAAACCTTCGGGAGAATGGTAAGATCAGGCGAGATAGCAGAGAATAGTTTGCCCCTTACTATTCTATGGGGAGCCCCTTACTATTATTGTTAAAATGAATTTAGAATAACTAAGAGGGGGGTGAATCAGTTATCCATAGGTCTATATGTACCAATTGAAACTTTATAGCACTTTAAACAACTCGGGTCTTCTCAGAAGCAACAGTATAAATCAACAACATAAATATGCAGTTTACTATTCAAATGTAATCAGATTGCAGAAACTTAATAGTAAAACACAACTTAAGAATTCACACAAGTTGACACCAATGTTTAATGTGGAAACCCAATTTGGGAAAAACCACCAGTAACATGCTACCAAATTTTCACTCTTTTGAAGTGAGCTCTGCTAGGAGCCAACCCTGTTAAAGGTTACAAAACACATTGCTAAATGTGACCTGGTTAAAGGATTTAATCACCCTATTAGGAGTGGCCTTGTTAGAGGAATTAGAACATTCCACCTGAATGTCACCTTGATCAAAGGATTTATACAATGAGTGTTAGGTCAACCTGGTTAAAGGATTTTGACTGATACAATGGTTAGAAATTAATCAACAGGTGTGATCTAATATATACAAATTACTTTGCAAATCCATATGTAGTTCATCTCTAATGCTAATTCACTGAGTGGCCTCCATTCTCATTTCAATCTTCAGATCTTCTTGGAAATTTGTCAAGCAATCACTTTTGCAATTCTCTGCTTCTCCGCTCAGCCTTCTCAGCTAGATCGTGTCAATTAGTCAATTAACCACGCAATCCTCTTGCATACACTTAGCACATACATCTCCTACTTGAATAACCCATCGAGGTTATCTTATACCTCTTCATCTAGGTAAAATAAATCTTTGTCATTTAATCAAGATTGTAGATCTTAGGTTAGGTTGGATCCAACAGATCTTTCCATCATTTACATTTAATTTACTTCTCCAAATCAATCACCAATTAAATCTTGAATCCATGTGTTAATTATGGTTACCCTTGCATTAATTAATGTGGACCAATCGTGCTTATCCTTAATTAACTTTACATATCCCAATAGATTCAATTATGTTGGCCAGAGACCTCAAATCTCAACATTTACCAAAATATTGGTGCTCGACCGACACTATGTTCTTCCACTAGGTCATCACTATTTTCTCCAGAAATTTACTGGCACTCGGTCGACACTATAAATTATGCTTGGCATACACTAGTGCTCGGTCGACACAAACTTTGCTCAGCATAAACTGTTCCCAGTAAACTGACATCTTCATTTTAGTGTTATAGATAAACAACACATTACCTTGCCAATGTGCCAACTGATCAAGTACCCTTGTAATTTCCCATAACTCAACCATTTCACTCGGTCTTCTTTTTATCCTTGCCTTCAAATATTCTTCAGTAATCAATAGATATGGTACTCAAATAGATAGCAATAGTCTCACCAGTTAAGGTTTGACATCAATGACAAAACTACAATTGTTTACATTGTAGCTTTCCAACAACCTCCCTCTTTGGCATTGATGGAAACACTAAAATTTAAAACAATAATTTTACAAACATAGTTACCATACAATCGAAAAAATTTGCCTGTGTCCCTTGATATGAACAAATCTTCATTAATGTCTTTAGCTTCATTCTGATTCTCAAATCTTCATTAATGTCTTTAGTTTCATTATGATTCTCATCCTATAAAACATTTCTCCCTCTGTGTCTATAGTCACACTAAAATCTTTCTATTTATTTTCATCTGTAGACTCCCTTCTTTCAATAATCTCTCCCTTTTTCTCTAAGTAGTAAACTCTCCCTCTTTGACAACAATGCCAAAGACGTTGACATATTTATTATGCAGATTCTTCGGTTCTAACTCTGTATCATGTCGTTCCTGTCATCTTGCTTATGATTGATCTATTTTCTGTCTTTATCTTTCTTTCATAGCTTTAGGCAACTTCCTAAAGTGTGACTCATGTGCATCAATGTGTCAAATATTCTGAATATAACATTTGATGCAACACTTCCATTATGAACTAATTAGCCTCAATTGTGGGAATCACCCCTAATTTACCTCGCAGATACTCATGAGCATCCTTGGGTAGTACTTTTGTAAATATGTATGTCAATTGTTCCTTAGTATGCACATATTCCAGTCTCACTTCCTTGTTTTGAACTAACTCTGTCAAGTAATGATACTTGATAGCTATATGCTTTGTCTTAGAGTGCATCATAGGGTTCTTAGAAATATTAATGGCACTCGTGTTATCACAATATATAAAAATTGGTTTTGTGATCTCCTCTTTCATACCTTTCAATAGTATCTTCAACCACACAATATTAGAACAATTAACTGTTGTTGCTACATACTTGGCTTCAATTGTAGATTGTGAGGTGCAATTATGTTTCTTTCTTGTCCAGGAAATCAATCTCTTTCCCAAAATAAATGTGCTACCTGTGGTTCTTTTCCTATCATCCATGTTTCCAGCCCAATTAGAATCAGTGTAAACTCTGAGTTCAAACTTGTCATTCTTTTTGTAATACAGACCATATTCATATGTACCCTTCAAATATCTCAGAATTCTTTTTACTGCCATCATATGAGTTTCCTTGGGATTGGCAGAAAATCTTGCAACAATTCCAATAGACAGAGCAATATTAGGTCTACTATGCACAACATATTGCAGCTTTCCAATCATTGACTTGTAAAGGGTTTGATTCACTTCTTTTGTATCATCATTTTTTGTTAACTTATGTCCAGTAGCCATGGGTGTACTAACTGGTTTTGATTCTTCCATTCCAAAAAAATTTAGTATCTCCTTGACATATTTTGATTGAGTAATATAGATATCATTCTTCATTTGATATATTTGTAAGCCAACAAAGAATTTGATTTCACCAAACATATACATCTCAAATTCAGTTTGCATCTCTTTTTCAAATGTTTGGCATAACACATCTTGTCCACCAAATATAATGTAATAAATAAAAATTTCAGCTAGTAAAGTACCTTTACCTTGTTTTGTCTTTAAATACAAATTGTTGTTGTCATTGGTCCTTGCGAATCCAATCTTTATCAAATAATTGTGCAATCTCTCATACCATGCTCTTGGTGCTTGCTTCAGTCCATATAGTGCCTTGTGCAGTCTGCAAACTATGTTCCTCTTGCTTGGATCAACAAATCCATTAGCTTGTTCAATGTACACTTCTTCTTCTAATATCCCATTCATAAATGTTGACTTACATCCATTTGATAAACTTTAAAACCTTTGTAGGCTGCATATGCAAGTAAAGTTCTAACTCCTTCCAACCTTGCAACTAGGGTGAATGTTTCTCCATTATCAATTCCTTCCTCTTGTGCATACCCCTTGCATACCAGACTAGCTTTATTCCTTGTTACTTCTCCATGTTCATTCAGCTTATTTCTGAATACCCACTTAGTACCAATTACATTTTTGTCATTTAGCCTGGGTACAAGTGTCCAAGTTTTGTTATTTTCAATCTAATCAATCTCTTCATTCATGGCTTGTATCCAGTCTTCATTTTCTAAATTATATTTCACTATTTTAGGCTCAAAATCACATAACAAGCATGTACCATCTCTCAACTTACTTCTTGTCATAACTGCAAAATACTTCGATCCTATGATTTGGTCAGGTTTGTGGTGCCTCCTTACATACTTTGCTAGATTAGGTTCTTGTCTTGCTTCAGATTCATTATTCTTGTTCAATTTAGGTTGATTATGTGTCTCGACATCTCCATCAGATAGCTCGGCAATTACCTCTTGTTGCCCGACAACCTCATTATATGACTCGGTAGGTGCTAGTTGTTGCTTGGCAACCTCTTCCTCATGTTCAGGTAGTATATTAGAATCTTCCTCATCCAGATAGACAGATGATTTGTAACTTTCAGGTTCCTATAAGAATTTTGCTTCATCTCTTTCTGCATATTCATCAATTCTAACATTTTCACTTTCCACAATTTTGTTAATGTTAGAATTCAAACACTTATATGCTTTTCTTTTAGTTGAATAACCAAGAAATATCCCTTCCTCACCTTTAGCATCAAGTTTTCTATTTCTGTTATCTTTCAGTATGAAGCATTTACTTCCAAAAAATTTGAAATATATTATATTAGGTGCATATCCATACCATAGCTCATAAGGTGTAGCATTAGTACCTTTCTTGACTTGTACTCTATTCAGGGTATAGACTGATGTACTCATAGCTTCTCTCCAATATTTTTGTGCAACATTTTTCTCCATCATTAATGTTTTGGCACAGTCCATGATAGATCTATTTATTCTTTCAACAATACCATTCTGTGGTGGTGTCCTAGGCGCGGACATCTATCTTTTTATACCTTGATCATTGCAGAATCTGTTAAACTCATTAGAAATAAACTCACCTCCTCGGTCAGATCTCAAACATTTCAAACTTTTACCTGTCTCTTTTTCAATTTTTTCCAAGTACCACTTAAATAACTGGAATGCATCAGATTTTTCTTTAAGAGACATAACAGTCATCATTCTAGAGTAATCATCAACAAATAGAATGAAATATCTATCTCCATAGTAACTTTTCTCACCAATGGGACCACAAAGGTTAGTATGAACCAATTCTAGAATTTCCTCAGAAGTATGAGTCTTTCTCTTGAAACTAGATTTAGTCCTTTTTCCCAATTGACATTGCTTACACATTGCATTTTCAGGTTTCTTTAACTTAGGCAGCCCTCTAACCTTTTTCAATGTGCTTATGCTTACCAAGTTATCAAAGTTTACATGGCACAACCTTTTATGAAATAACCAAACATCATTATATTATGCAAACAAGCATGTCTCATCGGCTAATTCCAGATAGAATAGGTTACCTTTTGTTTGCTCTCCACTTCCAACTAGTTCTCCAGAGGCATCATAGATCTTTTCCTTCTTGTGATGGAACTCAACTCTGTAACCAGAATATTCAGTTGTGCAACACTCAATAAATTATAGTTAATATCATCAACCCAATATACATTATCACATTTGATCTTGTCAGTTAATTTAATTGATCCTTTCCCTTTAACAAGACATGGTGCATCATTACCAAATTTAACATAACCACCTTAGCACTGATCTAAGGTCTCAAATTTATTTTTATCACCAATCATGTGATGTGAACAACCATTGTTAATAATCCAACAATCACCTTTACTCATATAAGAAATTAATGTATTTTTCTCATCATCATCAAAATCATCTTTCATAGCAACATACACAAATTCTATACCATTTTCATGAGAATTTTCAGATCCACTATCAGAAGCTTCTTCAGCTATATAGCAAGATTTCTTACCTTTGTCTTTGTAATCCTTATACTTTTTGAAGTCTCAATCATCCTTTTTGTCTTTGTACTTGTTTTCTCTTCTTTCTTCTTTGTCATTCTTATCAAGACATCTAGCAGCAATATGACCAACTTTGTTACATGAAAAACAAATGATAGGAATTTTACCTTTGAATTTTCCTTTTCCTCTAGATAGTCTTCTTTCCATAAGTGCCTCAAGTTCTTCCAGATCATCATTAGTAGTGTTGCTATCATTGTTCACACATTTATTTCCTTTCTTTGATTTGTAAAGGACCAACTGGGTCTTGAATGCAGATTCAATAGCTTGTGGAGTGTAGTTATCAAAATTTGACATCTCAAATGCAGTAAGTTTGCCTACCAGACCTTCCAAAGTCAAATTATTATTAGGAGTACATCTCAATTATTGAATTGTAGATACTATAATAGCATATATAGGAATAAGATTCCTCAGTACCTTTCTCATAATGGTGTTATCATCAATGGTTCCATTAGCTCCTCTAATAGCATTTACAACTTCTTTTATCCTACCACAATATTGAACTATATTTTCAGCTTCTTGCATTTTCATTTCATCAAAATTACCTCTTAAAATTTTAGATTTGGCTCTCATCATATATTTATCTCCTCCATAGATGGTTTCTAGGGTATCCCACATCTGCTTTGCATTTTTACAGTTCTTTATGTCTTCAAATTCAGGATAGCTTAAGGATGATGTGATCTCTAACATTGTTTGATTGTGTTCCTTCTTTTCTCTTAACTGTTCAGCGATGAGAGGTGTTGTAGGGGCTACATAATCATGTTCAATATAGCATTTAAAAGCATCACCAATACCATCCAAATACAATTTCATCAAACTCTGCCATGTAGGGAAGTTATCTTTGTTCAACTTCAGTACCTCATTTTTATACATCTTGATCTTTCGCTCCAAGTACCTTCAAACTATTTTCAAGAGACGAGAGCTCTGATACCAATTGTTAGAATGAATTTAGAATAACTGAGAGGGGGGTTTAATCAACTATCTATAGGTCTAGATGTATCAACTAAAACTTTATAGCACTTTAAACAACTCAGGTCTGCTCGGCAGCAACAGTATAAATCAACAACATAAATATGCAGTTTACTGTTCAAATGTAATCAGCTTGCAGAAAATTAATAGTAAAACACAACTTAAGAATTCACATAAGTTGACACCAATATTTAACATGGAACCCCAATTTGGGAAAAACCACCAGCAACATGCTACCAAATTTTCACTCTTCTGAAGTGAGCTCTGCTAGGAGCCAACCCTATTAAAGGTTACAAAACACATTGCTAAATGTGACCTAGTTAAAGGATTTAATCACCCTGTCAGGAGTAGCATTGTTAGAGGACTTATAACATTCCACCTGAATGTCACCTTGCTCAAAGGATTTATACAATGACTGTTAGGTCAACCTGTTTAAAGGATTTTGACTGATACAATGGTTAGAACATCAGGTGTGATCTGATACATACAAATTACTTTGCAAATCTAGATCTAGTTCATCTCTAATGCTAATTCACTGAGTGGCCTCCATTCTCATTTCAATCTTCAGATCTACTTGGAAATTCGTCAAGAAATCACTTTCGCAATTCTATGCTTCTCTGCTCAGCCTTCTTTGCTAGATCATGCCAATCAGTCAATTAACCACGCAATCCTCTTGCATACACTTAGCACATACATCTCCTACTTGAATAACCCCTTGAGGTTATCTTATACCTCTTCATCTAGGTAAAATAAATCTTTTTTGTTTAATCAAGATCGTAGATCTTAGGTTAGGCTAGATCCAACAGATCTTTCCAACATTTACATTTAATTTACTTCTCCAAAGCAATCACTAATTAAATCTTGAATCCATGCATTAATTATAGTTACCCTTGCATTAATTAATGTGGAACAATCATTCTTATCCTTAATTAACTTTACATATCCCAATAGATTCAATTATGTCATCTAGAGACCTCAAATCTCAATATTTACCAAAATACTGGCGCTCGGCCGACACTGTGTTCTTCCACTCGGTCATCACTGTTTTCTCCGACAATTTACTGGCACTCAGTCGACACTAGAAATTATGCTCAGCATACACTGGTGCTCAATCGACACAAACTTCACTCGGCATAAAATGTTCCTAGTAAACTGACATCTTCATTTTAGTGTTATAGATAAAAAACACATTACCTTGCCAATGTGCCAACTGATCAAGTACCCTTGTAATTTCCCATAACTCAACTATTTCACTCGGTCTTCTTTTTATCCTTGCCTTCAAATCTTCTTCAGTAATCAATAGATATGGTACTCAAATAGATAGCAATAGTCTCACCAATTAAGGTTTGACATCAATGACAAAACAACAATTGTTTACATTGTAGCTTTCCAACAATCATATGGTCCACTAGGTTTTTAGAAACAATAGTAGTCATGAAGAAAAGACCTCTAGTTGCACTCCCTACTGTAACGGCCCATCGGTTGAGGAATGTTAGGCCAAAAGAAATCAAGGTCAAATTTCCCTCGAATAACTAAAGGATAATAGAGACTATGGTTAATCATGATGATTTCTCCACTATAGGTAAATTTCAAGCACTTATAGATAAGAGATACAATATCTTTCATGGAAGTGAGACAATTAATTTGTATAGTCCTACAAAGTTAGCACCCATAATTGGATGCTTTAGGACCTATTAGGCCCCATTTTAGTGATTTTAAGGTCAGAATGCCCATTATGCTTGATCCCAAAAACCTATATTTTCTCCCTCCACTTTCTTTCTTCCTTCTAGCATCCCCTAAAATTTTGGACTCATTTGCGTCCTCTTCCAGGCATTTTGGGCCAAAAATTTACCTAGTGCCTGATGTTGGGGTGTTAATAGTATTTCTTGTTTGTAGTATGCCTGGATTAAATTTTAATCCCAAAATGAAGGAGTAATGTATAAAATTACCTCCCCTCTCCTCATTTTGAAACCAAAAATAATATGCAAGCATTTTAGGAACAAAGCTATCAAGTTTTTAAGAGCAATTTAGGATTCAATATTTGAAGGCAAGTATCTAATTCAAGATCTCCAAGTCTCCCATTCTTAAAGTTCATTCAAATACAAGGAAATATTCTTCAATCGATTCAATTTTATATCCCATGATTCCCAAGTATAGTAATTCTCAATTCAAGCAAGAATATCCATTTTTTCATCCCTTCTTCTCTATCCTTCTTTGCAAGTGGTTTTCAAGCATATCAAAACTCAAGATCTAGAAGTGACAATCATAGATCCATGAATTCATGAGGGAATAATTTATTATACATCACATTCCAAGGTCAAATATTTGGATTCCAAGCACATTCAAGCATCTTCATGAATATGAGTGATTTTTGCATCCGTTCATGAGGGTTTATGCAAGGTAAATCAACAATTTGCTTTTTTACACACATTCCTTTATGAAATTTATTTATATTTTCAATTTTTTTTCCTAAATAGGGGTTTGACCAAGATAAACCCATTTTCCCAACCCTTTTCCCTCATTTTTGTGTGTGTAGGAATAGGTTGCGAAGCCATGTATTTGGGATCAGACAGTGCAGGTACAGATGGAGGATCTCAGAATTTTTTTTCTTATTTTTCCTAGAACAAAACATCATTGACAACCTCTTCCTAGAGAATAAATCCATTGGAAACCTATTACTTCTAATTTCTACTTAGATTTTTCCCACGGGTCAATGCCTAAATCTACTACCTAAATCTATAACTTTGTGCTCAATCTCAGTCTATTTTTGTTTGTTTATTTATAGTTTTCTACACCTTCATCTAATTGGTATATAAAACACTTTAATTTTAATTGAATACACTTTATCATTCTCTTTTCTCCAATTAATTTCCATTTCAGCGAAGGACTATTGTTCCCAATTAGCTCTTAGGTCTCCTCTTGAGCCTATTGGGGGTATCTTCCTTCCAAAATGTGTAATTGTGGAAAAGGAAGGTGATTTAAAAAAAATTGTATCCAACACATAAAATTTCCTCTTTTTATTTGGTAGTTAGATCTCCTTTTCATGTATTGCATTAGATCTTATCTTTATCACATTATATGCATATAGATGTATAGGTTTATTTCTTTATAAATCTGATTTAGTGTCTAGATCTACTTATTCGTATTACATTAGATCACATTCTTATCATCTTTATTAGATCTAATTTGTATTCATTACATACCTTTTATTTTCATAGTTATATTTAGATCTACTTGTGCATGCTTTACATTAGATTTTTGAATTTGATAGTTAGATGTGTCTTTCATAAAAGATTGTTATTTTATTTGGTTGAATTGCATATCTCTCTGAAATCCCATATTTTCATTAGATACATATTTATTTAATCATCTTTTGCATGATTATTATCACCCTTTGTCCCACTTATAGCATTTTGATTATGAGAATCCGTCGACTTATGGGTTCCTTGAATCCTGAGCCTTCTCTCTTTCCTAAGAATCTATATGAGACCAAAATTATGACATTAATCCTATCATTGAAAAGAAATATTCCCTATATTCTTATGATGAATATGAGTTATTAAGATTCACTCTTATTCAAGTTCAAAAATTTCCCATGATTTTGAAAATTTTGAGCAATGGTTAGGACAATAAAATTCAAATCTTGAGGTCATATCCATTGTAGAAGGCTTAAGGAGGATAATTCATAATAATTAACATGGTGTTAATATCTTGCATAGTATATCTGATCTCATTGACAACAATGTCAATCCTATTAGAGATTGTTCTCAAGATCTAGGTTTAATTCCACCTACTACTAGTATTGAGACCTATATTCCTATTTCTGCTTATATTCCTAGTGTGTCCACCTATGCTCCACCTATCATCACAATCTCAATTAAAAATTCCAATCCTCCAAATGTTATCATTTCTAATTCCATTGTTTCCACCATTCCTTCAAGTTTTCCATGTGTTTCTTTACCTTCATCAATGCCCACTTATAATAGTGTTCCTTTTTCATATTATATTTTTCCTTAAATTTCTCATAATGCTCCTAACATTTCTAAAATATCTCCTCCTACCATTCTCTCTATCAATTAAACTATTAGTAGCTTGGCTCAAACTGTGTTTTCCATATGACAATAATTTTTTTCAATGACCCTATCTAAGTTCAACATTCCTTCTTGTGACATTGCTAGTTCTTTGTCCTTGGATATCATCTATGTTTTTATTCTGAAATACATGGAGATCTCTAATTTAGAGACTTACAATGGTAAAGGTAACCTGTTGACCCATGTCAAAACCTTTCAAACCTTGTGTAGTTATTTCTCTCATGATCATAGGTTCATGGATAAATTATTTATAAGAACCTTTTGAGATAAAGCCTTGCAATGGTATTTTTCTTTTCCTCCTTATTCCATTGATTCATTTCAAAAACTTTCTAATGCTTTCATTCAACAATTTCAACATAATATTGGTCCTAAGATTTCTTTGACTGATTTAATGCATTGTAAACAAGGTATAAAAGAAAAAGTGACTGATTTCATTGGTATATCTAAGAATTTTCATTTTTATATTTCTTATCTTGTTCCTGATATTGATGTGCAACGTATTTTAATTTCTAATTTACAAAAATACATTAGAGATAAGATTCTACTTTCCGAATTCTCTTCTTTTAGTCAATTATGTGTAGTGCTTCATAATTATCAGCTTCATGTGAGTTAGTTTTGGATCCACTCCAATGGCTCTGGTTGATAAGAGAGATGTTGCATCCAACAACTTTAACAAGTTTTAGAAACCAAAGAACTTCATTAAGATCAACAATTCATCCAACAATGTTGATGAACAAGTGGAAACAACATCTAAAGGTGTGGCTCCTTTGTCATCTATTTTTAGACCTACACATAATTTTACTCATCTTTCTGAATCTTTGCATAATGTGATGTTGAATTTAATTAATGCTAAAGTATTAAATATTCCTCTTGTTAAGCCAATTGACACATCCAAACCTTTACCCAAACACTTTGATAACAAATATTTATATCAATACCATCATCAACCTGGTCATGATACAGAAAAGTGTTTCAATTTCAAATATTTTATTCAAGACCTCATTGATTCTAATGTTATATCTGTTGAGGGTGTTAATGATCAAGAAAACAAATTTGTAGCACCTCCCAACCAAAACTAGCAAATATACACCAACCCTTTGTCATCTCATTCAACCAATAATGTTGAGTCTACCCAATCTTTTCCTTCTTCTCCCACCCATGTTGTTGACTATGATGATAAGTGTACTGAAGCCAATAATGTTGTCAAGCTCATTGATCAAACCAAACCTAAACCTAAACCTAATATTTTCATTACCTTTGGCCCTATTCAGATAATTAAAGCACTTGATGGTCCTCTTTACATTGTGGCAAAGGTTAATGGCCTTCATTCTCATGGTGTTCTTATTGATCCTACTTGCATGGTGGATGTGATAATTATAGAACATCTTTTCAATAGACAATTGCAACATTATTTTTATGATAAATCTGATGTTATGATCCAAACTTGCAATGGTTTCCTTTATCCTTCCCATGGTTCCATTTCATTTCCTGTTGAAGTTGGTGGTAAAGCTTTAGATGTTACCTTCACTGTACAATTATCATCATGATTATTGTGCATTTTTGAGATTTTTATCATTTTGACTTTATCTTAGAGATAGTTCTTTATCCTTATAATCCTTGGTAAGCTCCATAAATGTTAGTCCAACACTCTCAAGCCAAGGTTAAGATATCAATAATATACTCAAATTGAATGGAAATTTATAAAGGATAAGCATCCAAGTTAATTTCTACTCCATATTCATCTTGATATATGTCAATAATACTAACATAACTATTGAAATCTTTTACTTCTTCCGCAAGCGTTTCCATCTCATTTACCCATTGTACTTTCTTTGCATATGTATTTGCCTTATTAATTGCCTTTTGGACATAATAATCAGGTGATCTTCAAACAACTTTCCTTAGTTTTCAAATTTTTGCCAACTACAATTAACCAGCAAACTGATTAGACCAAAACATCTTCTATTTTAATTTAATTTCAAAATTATAAAGCATATGAGAGATTTTTCTATAAATGCACAATTATTTCTGGTACATGCAAAAAATTTATTACCAAATGTGTAATTATTTTATGCAAATGTGAAATTATTTAACTTGTATGTGTAATTATTTTATGCAAATGTGAAATTATTTTGATCATATGCAAAAATCTTTCACAACAGGCAAGGAAATGTTGACAGCAAGATTCTGAGCATATGCAAAAATCTGCAAAGTAAATGTGAACTAATTTATCGTAAATGTGACATAATTTAGCTCATATGCAAAATAAAGTTGAATATATGCAAATGAATTTTGATCATATGTGAAAATATTTGCTCTGTATGTGAAGAAATTGTCTGTATATGCGCTCTTCTACTATACTTTTCTAAAACTTGCATAAAATCTGCAAAAAAAAATATTCATAAATTCGTTAGAATCAGGGGTGTGGGCCCCACGGTGGGAACCATTTGTATGTCTTTAATTTGAGTATCACAAACCTTCATAAAACATTAGCACGATTTCTTTCAAATCATTGTTTTAAACTCTTTCCATCTGGGGATCGAAAGAGTTTAAAGATCATTGCACCCCTACATGTTGGGAAGAGGAAGTTCCTTCCCAAGGAGTAATAAGGTTGATAAATTGGAATTTTAAGGGCATGAATGCCCCTAAAAACAATTCTTAGTGAAGCATTGTATATTCACATTTAATGAATAAATAATAATGTTTCAAGAAACAAAATTAGGGGTGGATGAGTTAACCAAATTTAAGAAAAAAATAGGGATATGGAGTATTGAAGGAGTGCCCATAGAAGGAGCTTCTGAAGGATTAGGTGTGATATGGTATCTTAGATTTGTAACACACATAAATATTAGGAGTAATAGGTTCTAGATGTGCAACTACATCAAAAGTATTAGAAGTAAACTTAAATTATGGTTAATAATTTTTTATGGTCCAACATCGACCCAGGAAAACAGAATTGTGTGTGCACAAGATGAAGACTTCATGAATGAATTCCCCAAACAAAATTTAATAATAGGTGGAGATTTCAATCTGATTTTGAATAGGAAGGAGAATATCGGAGGGATAACAAGAGAGTCAATAGCTATTATGGAATTCAGAAGTTGGGTGAACAGAAATGAACTGATGGAAATTAGAACATAAAGTGAACGATATACCTGGAATAATAAGAGGCTCGGATTTAGCCATATATCTGGAAAAAAATGATAGATTTTTTTTACACTAAATTGGAGGGAATTTGGATATAACTTCAAAGAAAGGGTTCTTCCTACTTCAGGTTTTGATCACTTCCTGGTACAACTTGACATGGAAGAAGGGAAAAACCAAGTAGATTCTCATTTAAGTTTGAAAAGATGTGGCTAAGAGATGATAGCCTTATGAAGAATATAGATCAATGGTGAAGTGAGAAGCATTTTGAAGGAAACAAGGCCTTTGTGTTCATGGCTAAGTTAAAATATTTAAAGAGAAAACTTCTTCAATGGAACAAGGAACACTTTGGGAATATTTTTGACACCGAGGAAAGCTTGGAAAAGGAAATTATAGAGCTGAACAAGAAGGTGATAACATAAGATATGGATCAAGGAATTTATTTGAAGGAAAATGAGGTATTGAATAGATACGAGGATATATTATCCAAAGAATAATTTTTTTGGAAACAAAAATCAAGGGAAACATGGTTGGTGGAGGGAGATAAGAACACAATTTTTTTTCACAACAACACCAAAACTAGAAGGAATATAAATAGAATTACAAGCATAAGAAATCATAGTGGGGAGATTATGGATGACCCAGTTAAGATTTCTAGTGAAGTTGTTTCTTTATTTGAGGAAATATTGAACACAAGGATGGTTCTAAATGGAAGGAACAAAAGAAAAATTTGGAGATTATTCCTAGCATTATTACAGAGGCATAGAACCATATGACAAATTCATGAAAAAAAATAGACACTAGTTTTATAGTAAATAGTTCCACAGAAGGATATTTAAATATCTCTTGAGGATTGCAGTAGGGGGACCCAATATCCCCATTTCTATTTATTATCATGGTTTAAGCCTTAGGGATATACCCTATAGAGGCAAGAAGGAAGGGAGATTTAAAAGGGGT
The DNA here is from genome assembly GCA_018584345.1 of Thuja plicata. Lineage (NCBI taxonomy): Eukaryota > Viridiplantae > Streptophyta > Pinopsida > Cupressales > Cupressaceae > Thuja > Thuja plicata. The sequence continues at coordinate 506,760 of MU223771.1, read as the reverse complement.
AAAAATAAAAAGTGAGCTAGAGGCCATAACTCATCACTGGTTCATTTATGATACAATGTTATATGGGAAAGGGGATAAAGAGGAGGGATAACAAGGAGGCTAGAAATATCAAAAGAATCCTAGACACCTATACTGAAGCCTCTGTTCATCATATAAACAAGGAAAAATTAGAAGTATTCTTCTTTGACACAGATAAGAAGATAGAAAAGGAAATTTACAGGATTCTTAACTTCAAGATAGGGGATCTTCCTTGTAAATACCTAGGTCTACCATTAGAAAAAGATACTAAAATGACTAAACTATGGGAGAATGTGTTAGAAATTTTTGAAAGGAAAGTTGAGTCATGGAAGGGTAAGTGGTTGTCTACTGTAGGAAGAGTGACAATGATAAAATTTGTACTGTCAGCCATACCTATTTATCAGATGGCATGTTGCAGCCTACTAATAGGTATTAGAAATAAAATCAAAAAGAAGTTAAGAACCTTATTTTTGAAAAGTTCAGTGGAAAAATCAAGAATGGCACTAATTGATTGGAAAGATATATGTAGACCTATTTAAGAAGGGGGTATCAACTTTAAAAATTATTGAGGAGAAAAACAAGGCATTTGAGGCCAAGTTGGTATCAAAAATGTATAAGGACCCGGACTTAAAATGGGTGAAGATTCTAAGACATAAATATTTAGATGGGGCAGACCCGCTCAGTATATTTAGGGAAAGATGTTAGAAACATAAAGTAAAATGAAAAAGAGAAGGAAAGAATCCAAGAGAGTATGCAATGGAAGAGATTTACCAAATACTAAGATAGAGAGAGATATCTTTTCTTTCAATAGATCAACCATCAAGATCACCACAGTGCTCCAAGAACCAAGACAAGAACACAAGGATTTGAAAGGGGAAAAAGCAATAAAAACCCCTTGTGAATAATATGAATATGGCTCAAAGCCTAAAGAATGAGAGCAATGATAATCTCATTACAATATTTCAAGAATGGGAATGAGAGAAGAGAGAAGAGAGAAGAAATCCAACTTAGAACCCCTATGAGAACCCTAAGAAGTGTGTGAGAGTCATCTCTTAAGTAGAGATGAGTGGAGGAGTTTTCATGTAACTCCCATACTCTATGTGTGCCACATTTACATTTGGTGTGTGCCATGTGTAGGAATCCTCTTAAGGATTAATATCTAATTTCCTTATTAAAGGAATTAAAAATATGAGATAAGACCTTGGTTTATAAATTACCAAGGAAATATTATAATTGTAACATCCCCCTTTAATCTTTACTTGGGGAGATGAGATCAATAGGTATCACACCCAAATGTTTACAATGATTTTGAGATGTTTCTATTGAAAGAGTCTTCAGTAGATTGTCGATAGCTTGATCATCATGTATTTCTTCAACTAGATCGATGGAGCTTGAATGGTACATAGGAATGTTTTCTAAGTGGATAGCACTTTGACAATACAAAGATGTAATTGCTTGCGGAGGGGGGCCCAAATCTTCAAGTGACCATTGAGATTCTTGAGACGCATTTATGCATTTTGTATATTCATTTCCAGTAGAAAATAGAGGTGGAGCATGATCAACACCTAAGCCTACAATAAGGTAAGAACCACTAGTAGAGCGCCCATCATTGGGATCACCTAGAGTTGAATCGGTAACACTTTCGAAAGAAAATCATATTGTGAATCATCAATCATATAATCAGGAATGCAATCTTCAATTGCATAAAACAAATTTGTAACATATTCATCATAATATGAAACATCAAGGGGAGGAGAGCTACCATCATTAACCTCCAAAATAATCATAGGATTAGTACCATCATTATGAATTTCATCTTGAGTAATGCACATATCTTGCAAAGTAACATTAAGAAAGTTAGAGATAATTTCCTCTTCTTGTTTAAGAATATCATCAACATGAGAGCAAGTATCATCAAATTGCATTGCATCATAAGGAGAGAGTATATAATCACTTTGAGTAGGAATATAGTAATCAAGAGGGTTATTCCAAGAGTAGCCTTCATCATAATATTCATCCCAAACAGTATTATCATCATAGTGAGAATTAGACATCCCATATCGAATAGCAAAAGCTTGACGAGTGTTATGATTATGAGATTTTTGATTATTATGATTAGATGACTTCTCATGTTTAAGTTTCTTAAAATAAGTATTGATCACATGACCATCTTTCCCACAATAATTACAATGAGGTCTATTAGAATTTTTATGATAACCATTATTATGATTATGATTATTTGATCTATTATTATGAGATCTAGACATGAAAGCATGTTCATTAGTTTTAAGTGTCCCAAATTGAATTAACTTGGCCTCTTCTTGACGTAAAAGAGTTTGAAAGATAGCATAAGTTAATTGATTTTCTAACAAAGGAAGAGCTAATTAAGATGAATATTAGTGATAAATTGTTGAAATTGTCTAGGAAGACATTTTTTTAAATGATATAAATTAACCGAATCTCAGATAGTTACTCCTAAACCAGTTAATTGACTTTGAATAGAATCAAACTTAAGTAAAAACTCATCCATAGTTGAGAAATCTGTATACCTAAGATCCTCCAATTGATCTTGGAGTTGAATCTTTTGAGATTCATTGGCGCTGTCAAAAGTGTTTTGCGAAATCGCCCAAGTTGCATGTGCTTTAGTACAATGGGAAATTAAGACATATAAATTTGGATTTAAGGAAAGACCTATAAGGCCAAGTGCCTCATCATTTTTATCATTCCATTCATTTTTTACTGCTTGAGGAACAACAGGAGGAGGAATGGAACTGGGGTCAGTTGCAACGTCAATGATATGTTGGAAGTGAAAGATAAAGCTCATATGAGTCTTCCACACATGATAATTGGAAGTACTTAGTTTAACTTTTGGGATTAAAGCTGACATAATGAATTAATATAAACTGAAGTACAAGTTGAAGAATATAATAATGAAGCTAGAAAGCCAATTTAACGCGATTAGTAAATAGCAATATGCAAGAATTTTTAACAAAAAAAATTATTTTTTTTGTGAAAGAGATGAAACAAATTTATATTGCAATTAAATGACGAATAAGTAATTGAATAAAGTTAGAATAGATATGATGAAAGAAGGAATGAAACGATATTAAGAAATATTGAGCAGGAAATTTGTATTAACGTTTAACCTTTTTGTTAGTTAAATAAATTTGAATAAATTTGGAGTAATGATTTTAAAAAGGTATATTTAAACAAAGTTGAATGAATAGTGATAAAAAAATAAAACAAGAAACTAATGATAACCTACAGATAAAATAAAAAATGTTAGAATAAAGCTGCAACAATATAATGATAAAAAAAGAAATAAAGATATATTTGAACAGTTATGATATCTATTCTCAGCCTGAGCTTTTGAGAAAGCAATTATTAACCTGCAACTAAACAAAAAACAATAATATCCCTGCAAATAAAATAACACTAAGAGCTGAAATAATTTCCAATTATTAACAACATATTAAGATTCTAATACTAATAGCAAAAATGATTTACTAATGAATGACAATACAAAAACATATTTAGTAAAATATTATGAATGAACAAAAATGTTTTGAATGAAAAAATGAAAAAATAGAATGCGCTAACAGAATAAGTTGGGCAAGAGAATATGTTGCGCAAGAGGGGAGTTATGTCAGAAAAAGCTGAGCAATAGGAGAAAGAGTGTTGACAAAGGTGCTAAAGAAAGGAGGGGGCAAACAACGCAGAAAGCAAGGGAAGAGTGCTGCAATTTTTGCGCAAGAGAGGAGAGTATAGGCTACGAAAGGAGTAGAGAGGAGAGAGGGGGGTTGAAGGAGCGCCATGGGAGAGAGGGAGAGAGCTAAAACATGTTGGAAGAAATGCAGTGCAAGGATGCAACAAGCTACACTAAAAACAAAAGGTGCAAAGTTTGAATTTAAAAGCCGCCCTAATGGATGAAAGAAGCTCCTCCAATGTCCAATGTCCAGAGCTGCAAACATATGACTTGTTGTGCAATAAGAAGTATGGGAAATGTATAACCAAGGGTAAATCAAAAGAAAAATATGTTGCACTATAAGAAGTATGGGCTGCGCAAGAATGAGGATAAGGAATATTATTTTAATGTTGGACAATATATAACTCTGATGCAAATCAAGATATGATGTTGATCAATATACAGACAACAATGTTGATGTTGAAGACAAGGTTTGCTACGCAGGACAACAATGGATGGATACAAGGAATATTAAAATGCAGTGTTGGTTGAAAGCTGTGAAGAAAAAACACAGACAAATTACATGGAGCATAACTTTTAAATGCGTCATTGGATTTTTCCAAATTTTTAATATGTTTTTACAACCCAATTATCTAAAACTCCGCTGAAGCGATTGTCCAAATTATTTATAGTTTGAAAGTTATGAATGACTGAGTGCGGGTATATAAAATTGTCTTCAAAAAGGCAGTCAGAGAAATGTTTAAATGATTTGCATAAAAGAACAAATATAAAAATAGAGATTAAAAAATATAGATATATAACCATGTTGATAAATATTCTTGAATAACCTGCAAAGCATTATAATATAGATCAAATGATCAAAATGCAAACCCTTGCAGTCTCCCAACAGAGGGTGAAGATAGACCGGGAAAAAAAACTATAAACTAGATAAGCAAACAAAAGAAATCGGGTTTGGTGGTGAACTGGCCAAACCCCAAAAAAAATTTCAAAAAACCTGCAACAAAAGTTAGATCGATAAATCCTGCAAACAGTCAAACAAAGATTAGTGGCTCTGATACCATGTTAGAAATATAAATTAAAATGAAAAAGAGAAGGAAAGAATCCAAGAGAGTATGCAATGGAAGAGATTTACCAAATACTGAGAGAGAGAGAGAGAGAGCTTTTCATTCAATAGATCAACCATCAAGAGCACCACAATGCTCCAAGAACCAAAACAAGAACACAAGGATTTGAAAGGGGGGAAAGCAAGAAAAAACCCCTTGTGAATTATATGAATATGGCTCAAATCCTAAAGAATGAGAGCAATGATAATCTCAATACAATATTTCAAGAATGAGAATGAGAGAAGAGAGAAGAAATCCAACTTAGAACCCCTATGAGAACCCTAAGAAGTGTGTGAGAGTAATCTCTTAAGTAGAGAAGAGTAGAGGAGTTTGCATGTAACTCCCATACTCTATGTGTGCCACATTCACATTTGGTGTGTGCCATGTGTAGGAATCCTCTTAAGGAGGAATATCTAATTTCCTTATTAAAGGAATTACAAATATGAGATAAGACCTTGGTTTATAAATTACCAAGGAAAGATTATAATTCTAACATGAGATCACTACTGAATGGATCAAGGGTATGGAATTTTATAAAGGAATGCAGAGAAGTTATCATGGAAGGAGTATCACGGGATGTAGGGAATGAGGATTTTGCTCTCTTTTGGGAAGATTCATGGGTGGGATACCAAGCTATTAAAACCTTAATTGAGGACAACCTATTTATTGAAACCCTAAAGAGGGATTAGGGGGAAATTTTAGTGACCATAAAAGTAACAAATGGATACCTTGCTCTAGGGTAGCATTGGAAGTCAAAGGAGGGAAAGGAAATTCCAGTAGAAGTTCAATCTAGAATAAGGAGGATCCTGGAAAGAATAAATATTATATTAAGAAGAGAGAAAGATAGATTCATTTGGGTGAAGGCAAAAAATAGGGAATACAATACAAAATATGGCTACCACTATCTTATGCAAAAGCATCAATCAGCAAAAATAGAGTTGTCACTAGACTTATGCTGGGACAAAAACTGTATGCCAAAGGCATGGGTGTTTGCATTGTTAGCCCTCTAGAAAAGAATCTTAACAACAAAATGGTTTACAAGATGGGATATCATGGGCATTCAAGATGTACACTATGTAAAAAAATTTGGAATACTAGGATCACTGAGAGGGGGCTAAATCAATGATCTATATGATAAAAATATCTTTAACCATTTAAAACTTTAAACAATTTGCATATGTATCAAATTCCATAATAACATCAGCAACATTGAATTTATATGAAAAATATATAATATATAATAAATAATAAAGCATGTGCACACAATTAGCTACTTGACACAATGATTTATAGTGGAAAACCCCTAAGGGGAAAAACCACTTTATGAATATCTTTTATTAAGCCTCAAGGGAAAATATTTAGAGTACCCACTCAATGAAGTACCAACCCCTTACAATTTTAGGAAAACTCATTCCAAGGAGAACCAACACCTTACTAATTTTAGGAACACCCATTACAACGAGCACCAACACCTTGCAGACTTTAGGAGCACCCACTTCAAGGAACATCAATCCCTACCCTGACTTAGAAGCACCCACTTCCACTTAGATACAAAGAAGAAAGTTAAATAAGAGGGAAACTCTATTATAATACATAGCATCTGATATACATCAACACTATAGAAATCTTGTCAACAATGATAAACATAAAAAATTTAATCTCTAACTGCAATACTGAAAATTTAATGTCATTACATTTCCTTGAACTTGCATCAGTTAATAACAAACATGTTAATTTACCATCTTACAAATAAAAATGCATATGATCTCTTCTATGCATATGTTTTCTTCTTAGTGATGATGTTTTGCATCTTTAATCAACCCTGCAAATTTAACCCTATTACAATACAATTCATTTGACATACAAAAAAATCTAAGGAACTCATTTCACACTATTCTATTTTTAGAGATACTCTCAATCACTGTACAATTTTTTGAGATACTCTTAATCACTACTTTCTACCTTCTGTAAAAAATCTTCATCAACCTATTCATAGTGATATCTGCACAAACTTCACAAAAACATCAGTATCACTTAAACATACTCAATAATTTTATGTGATCAACCCTTCTTTTTCTCTAACAAATATACTGGACTTGGACTATTACAAATACTTCTGATATATAGATGACAGAATCACATTCTTACTTATGGTATTCAACCAATCAAACCCTCAAGCAATCAAATGTTTCTTTCAAATAAGAATTTTTCATTCATCACTCATTTACAAATAGCATATGTAAATATGACAAAAACACTTTCAAGAATTAAACCAAAACATTTGAAAATGACCTCTTATTGTCACTGTCAAAACAAATTTCAAAATGATGTGAATAGTAATATCCTCAAGTCGGCGTCTCTCCACTTATAATTCTTCTTCATAATTCGATCACTTATGTTTCTTTTTCCTCAAATGAAATATGTCACCTCCCTTCTTCACACATCCCTTTTGTTTATCAAACGATGTAACTGTTAGAAACTGTTATTAAAAGAAACTATATTTCAAACTTATTTATTTAAATCTCGTTTAAAATTCGGTTATACATCCAAGTCGACATGTACAAAAATAATGTGTCTCGATACTAAAAAGAATAAAATAAATGATCAAAATACAATGTCGATCAAGTCACCAATGATAATTAAATACAAATATATAATTGGTTTGTTAAACCCGATGCACAAGATATGTATTTTTTTGTGTTATAAATTATCATACCAAAATACTTTATTTTCTTAATCTCTTATGTTAGAAAATTTAATACTTCTGATCACCTTAGTTTGTGGTTTGTTATGAATGTACATGAATGATCAAATAACTATCATTTTAAGTCACTTGATATATATTTTGAACATTTTGAACACCAATCAATGATAAGGATTTATTATTTATCAAGATACCAAGTGTTCATTTACTAATATAAATTTCATGAACCTATTATTTGTTGAGTTGTTTATATCTATAGTTGTTCGGTTATCATACAAATCTCCTGTCACCATTTTCTATTCCTCCTATCACTTGAGTGACATACACCAAAATTCATATCAAGTCAGAAATACAAGCCTGATGAACACAATGTGAATCTGAGATTATAAAGATTATGTCCAATCAAAAAAATTTGCAACTATAAGTTGTATATTTTTCTGAAACCACAATACACAAATGTAGATATTAATCAATAGCTGCACAGAATAAACACTTAACCAAATATGCACTAGACTTTAGAGGCATATTTACTCAAGTATAACTACAAGCACTTCTAAGAAAGATAAATATTATGCAAGAGAAGTTCATATTTTTGTAGAGACTTGTCACCATAGCATATAACTCATTGTTCTCTTGAATGCTCAACTGACCAACCTCCTATTTGTTGCCATTCCTTCAAGATCGCATGAACACATAGTAATATTGTTAGTAACCAGTGAGAATCATGTTTCACAAGTAAGGACAAGACTCTCTCATATTCAAGGACATCACAATGTACATAATATCTTATATCCACATAGACTACATTCATCAACTTTAATCATTGAAATAACATTGTGTCTTATATCCACATATACTGTATTCATCAACTTCAATAACTGAAATAGCATTGACAAGATCTCAACAAAATCATCTAAAACAACTCACCTTTTGACATCAATGACAAACATGTCAAAGATAAACAAACTCTCCTTTGGTATTGATGTCAAAACTCACTTTCTTCTCCCCCTTTTAACAACATATGATAAAGGGATAACCAACATCTCAACTTTCTCCCCCTGAATATAAACCTAGATAAACTTGGGAATAGTTTCTATATTACTTGTTGGTATCATGTGCACATTTAAAAATCACTAGACACGTCCATACTATGATAACACTTGCAAAACAAATGTCCTATGTTCAAAAATGAGACATATGTAGTAGCAGCTGCAGTATTTTAAACTTTGTCCTCCGAGTTTACAACTTCTGGAAGACATAATTAATACATACTAGATTCATCTTGACAAGCTCAGTAATTTGATTCATCTATACCTGCAAAATCGGCACACTTTATTCAAGCCACTATTTTATCTTCATATCAATTAGTGACCTAATATTCATTGCAACTACACATCATAGCTTTGAAGTCTCTATCAAATAGATGGTAACAAATTTTGTTCCTCATTATTACTATTATTGAACTTCATGAAATTTTCTTTCTGCCAGTCAGTATACCTTGTTTATCTAAGGAATTGACAACTTCATCTTGGTCCTTTTTCAACATACTACTAAATAATCTTGTTGTTTATTGTGTATTTTTCATAGTGAAATAGCACCCAATGTATAGGCATAAACATCAACCTTATTTTTGGTATAATATTTAGCTATAGGAATGTTTAAATATAAGTGTATATCAATTTTTATTTGTTGATCTCTAATTTTTTTTGTCTATTAGTGTCACACACTTAGGAATAATCAAGGCAGGTTGGTTGGTCATCATTGTGACCGAGCCATCCCACTAAGGCCAAGACTGAGCAGTAGTTACTGCCAAGCAAAGTCATAGGTCATTGAGTACTCAGATGCCAAGCAGAATGATTTTCAAGTGGCATAGAAGTGTTAGTGTTGAGCGACAACATATAGTTATGTCGAGTGAGATAATATTAACCGAGCACTAGTGTTTTCCTATGCCGAGTAAGACAGTTTTTGTATATGTGTTTGGAATGGCACAAACACCAAGGTAAACCATTTTGGCTGACTTATATGAAGTATTTAATGATCATGCATTGAGATTTAATGCATTAACTATGCATTATTTTTATGATCATGGATCCCTATGCAAGTCGTGCAACCAATCAAAATTAGGGATGCCTAAGCGGCAAAAGGTGATGAATCTAGATCATTGATCTTGATCTGGATGTTTCATCACTGATTTATATATGGGATGCTTCAAACCCTAATCTGTGAGTGTGCAAGTATATGTGGATGTGTAGAGAAGAGATCAGAAGTATATGCATGTTTTGCATATCTGAAGCATTGACCAGACAAAGTGACCAAGCAGAGCAGTGAAGAGAAGAATAGAGATAAATCAGATTGAGAGATCAATTAAGAGTTGGAAAGAGGAGATTCATTATCAGCATTTGTAGTGCAGACCGAAGGATCAAGTACTGATACATTATAGCAAGTGAATTAGGGTAAATCTCTTAACAGAGTGGTCCTAATAGGCCTTTGTAAATCTCTTAACTGAGTGTTTAATTTGTTGTAAGTTTAAATCCTTTAACAGGGTAGATTGCATAAGTCTGAAAGCTCTTAACAGGGCAGACCCCTCACAGGGTAGATCATCGGAAGTGATTAAAACTTTGTAGCCCTAATAGGCACACTTTATTAATGTAGTAGTGAATATTTGTGGGTGTCATCCCCACCCCATTTTTACCTTCAAGGGTTTATGGGTTACCAAAAATTTTGTTTTATGTGTTCATGATTAGATGTTAGATCTTTACAACATTTCATTTTATGTTTATGAATACATGGCTGAATTAGTTTGTTTAGAATTGGTAGAAGTTCTATAGACCTAATTCAACCCCCCCCCCCCCCCCCCCCCCCCCCCTCAGTTATTGCTTTCCCATATTAGACTTCCAACAATTGTTATCAGAGCATTGTTCTCTTAGAAGAAGTCTAACCACTTGAGAGTTAAGATCTTGGAAATGGAGGCTTATAAGCTGGGAAAGGTCATTGATAATTAGAAGATTGATATTCAGCTAGCACTACAGTATCTTGAGATAGCTAGAGAAGAATTGAGGAATTCCTTAAAAGATAGGAAGGAATTAGCAACTCAAATGAAAGATACTCAATATAAATAAGAAGACATTGAAGGTCTATTTGACAATGCAGATTCAAAAGAAAGTAATGCAGAAATTGTAGATCTATTGGAGAAGAAAAACACACTGAAAGAACAAGTCAAAAGTTTGAAGATAGAATAAGAAACTCAATCAATAACACTATGTGAGGTGATTGGTCAAAAGAAGAAAGTTGAGGAAGATAAGACAATGGTAGAAGAAGATGAGACAGATGGCTACCAGACTTTATGAAACGACTAGTGATGTGAAGAATCTCACAAACAATTAGTTGGACATGGTCAACCAACTGTTATTTGCAAATCAAGAGATAAATAGAAAATAAATTGAAATCACATATCTGAGATATGAGAACAATCAACTGAAGAATGAGTTGAGATTTGAAAGAGAACTCATTGAGAGGATAAAAAAACCAAATGAATCCTTGAGATACTTTGAGGAACTAATGAGATCGCCAAAAAGGAATAATGACACTTCTGAACTTGGACATACTGAGCACCAGTCTTCCACTAAAGAAGGAGAGTCATAAAAGAGTGGAGAACCAAGGAATGCAAAGCCGAAGAAAAACAAACCTACATGTTATCGCTATGGGAAACCAAGTCACACAATAAACATATACCAAAGAAAGAATAGTAAGTCAAATCCTAAACCTAAATTTAATGGATATTGCTTTAACTGTAAGAAGCATGGACATCAAGAACACGAATGCAAGTCAAAGACTAGCAATACACCTACTTCACCTAGATTCTGAGGACATTGCTACAATTGCCAAAAATTTGGTCATAGAACCCAAGATTGCAGATCTAATGCAAAATCTAGATGGACAACCAAGAAACAAGGAAATACACCGAGGAAAGGTAACACGTTCAATTAGGATTATAATATAAGATATAGTTGTCACTATTGTGGTTAATATCATCATGTTGCAGAGAATTGTATAAGTACACACTTTAGAGGTAAATCCAAGAGTTGGATGAATGGAAGTATGGTCTTCTATAGTTGTCACAAGATCGGTCATACCAAGAGAAATTTCAAGACTAGAGCTCTGGCACCTACTATTGAGCAGATAAGGAATCAGATGAATCTGACATAGAGAAAGAAAGAAGAAGCAAGCAGTAATGGAACCAGTGAAGCCGAGATCACCTAATCCAATGGATCAGGTGATCACGCTACTTCCAATTAAGAAAAAAGGTATGTGAGGAACTTTTTTCTAAAATGCTATATCTTACACAAGTTCCTAACATAAGATGTATTAAAGTCCATATCTACATAAGTTAAGATCATTAGGATAGATTTGAGGCAAGAACCGAGCAAAAGAATTAAATGAATATTTGATGTCAAGCATCAGTATCAACATATGTCGAGCTTCCATACCGACTGAGCTGATATGTCGGTCGAGCATCAATAGTGACCAAGTCACTATTTTGACCAAGTGATAGTGTTTGATAACCGAGATATTTCATTTGAGGACTGAGGACATCTGTTATCCACCTACCACTACATGAAGCATTTATTGAAGACCTAATCCAACTGTTTGAGGGTATATAATGAATTTAGGTGCTAATTCTTCATTTCACACAGCGATTAGAGTTTTCAGAGCATCTCAAAAGGTGATTCAAGAGTGATTTGAGTAGAGTTTTGAAAATATTTCACCTGTGTATCGTCAGCAAGTATTGTGAAGGCTGAAGATCTGTTGTTGCCGAGTTACCTAGAATATATTTCACAAACCCTAACTTGTAGAAAATGGCAACCAGTTCATCTGTGTGCATGAAGAAACAAGTCAAGGGAATGATGAATGTTCAGTTGGTCAGGAGCAAGACATGTGCACCACCAAATGTTTGAGTTGCTCCTGAAACTGTAGTAAAGGGAGATCTTACGGGAGCCTCGTCACTGATCTTGCCTAAGGTACTCATGATCTATGATGTGTGAATGTGTTACATGTGCAAATTCAGAGAATTTAGAGACTTTGAGTTGAGGGAAGCCTACAGAAAATTATGTGTAAATGGGGCTTTGAAGGATGGTCATCATCACATTTCTAACAAAGGGTTAGTCTGTGCCCTAGACTTCCCCCATGACTTTAAATTTGAATGGACTAGGATTGTGCTAAGCAGAACACATGATATGAGTCTATGGTTGGAGAATGGACCAGTAAAGATAACTAAAGACATCATCCATTGTGTTACTGGTTATCATATTGTGCAAGGGAAAAGGACCATGCACTGTCAAAAAAGGAAGACATTGAAAAGTTCACTTTGACCAAGTGGAACAAATGAGGAATGACAATTTCTATGATCATAGATCCTAAAATTGATTTCAGAGTCAGAGTCATTGCACACAAATTTTATCAATCCAGTAGATTGGATAGTGTTCCATGTGTATTGGTTGATCAGGCATGGAAAATAGTAAAAAAGGATCATACTTATGATTTTGTCAAGTTACAAATGACTCAACTTGCCAAGAACCTATCAGCAATTAGGAAGGAAAAGAACTCAATGTGTAATTTTGTTTCCTTACTATTTTGTATATTTTTCTATGTATATAACACTTTTCCTACTATAGGAGATGTAGTATGGAGTCAGGATCGACTGATAACAGTTTAGATTAATGAGTTTATACAGCAGTTAGGAGAGAATTTAGACACTTTCATGGGTAACTATTTTTTTGAATTCAAGAAAAAGATGAGACTAAGGAGAAGAATCCTAGTATCACTAGTTGAGAAGCATTATGATGATGTTTTCTTTATAGTTGATACTGATAACACTTATGTACAAGTTGTAGTACCAAGGGTAGCATGGCTAAGGTCATTACCCTATGAAGTAAATATTGATGAAACATCTACAGCTATCACAACTCTACTAGCAGAGGCAGTTGATAAGAAGGAAAAGAGATTTGGAAACTATGATGAAGCTAAATCAAAGATAACCACAGAGTTGAAGGTTGTATCTAGGAGAGGAAGAGAAAGAAAATTATGAAAAATCTTGAGAAGATGTTAGGAGAAGAAGAAGAGGAAGGTGCACAAGTAAAAATCACACAAGGTCAAGGTGAGGACCAATCTAGTGATTTTGAGGAAAGTGTAGGTGATGATGTGGAAATGGACAAAAAGGGTAACAAAGTGATGGTTGCAGAGCCAACCAAAAAGAGGAGTTCACAGCAGAAATCTACTCCCCCTGCCACATCTCGACTAGGAACTAGGGCATCTACCATTACTATATCAGTCGAGCCACCAAAGAAAAAGTTGGTAAAGAATGTTGAAGGGGAAAGATCATGGAAGAGAAAACAAGTTCAAACTGAATCTGAGCCAGGTCACCCCAAGAGGAAGTCAAGGATAAAATACATCCTGGGAAAATATTAAGAAGATGAATAATTGATAGAAACTGATGAAATCAGTAAATTCAAAGTTGCAACACACAAATATACTACCAATGTTGATGATATTTGTCACGACATCAGGAATTCAGTAGGCTTGTCAGGTTTCAAATTTATTAAGTTTGAAAAGTTAAGTAAAGTTGATAAGGAAAAGATTGAAGAAGCAATGATGGAGATGTTAGTTTCATATAAGATGACACTATTAGAGATTGGTAATTTAGCCCCTAAAGAACTAGTAGTCAGAATTGATGAGAGATGGGAGCATGCCCTTATGACAGAAAGGCATATCAGAGAAGGATCATTAGCTCAGATTATGCCCGAATTGACAAAGAAATAGAGAGATAAGTTCATGCAACAATATAGGAATAGATTCATTCCTAAATTGAGGGCCTATGCTATACTAAATAATGATGTAGAAGGTGTTGAGCAGAAAAGCCAAAGGATATGGAAAATTATCTTTGGACTGATAGTGCACAAGAATAAAGATGAAGGCACATCTAAACAAGTTGAGCTTGAAAACAAAGAAGATATTGATGAGTCGGATAAAGAAGAGGATGAGACAAATGATAATATTGAATATGAAATGATTGGAATTGTTGAGGATGAGATGAAGGAAGATATTGAAAATGAAATGAAGGATAAGGTTGAGGAAGAACAAATTGAGGATTTGATAGTTGATGAGGTTACACAAAGTTTGAATTTCAAGGAACAGGGTAAAGAAACACTCGTAGTACCAGATTCACCTACTGGGGAAAACCTTGAAGTCAATGCAGAAGGAGATAAAAGAAAAGAAGATAAAGAAGATAAGTATGCATTACATATCTCCAAATCACATGAATAAGTCACAGAGGGGACCAAGAATCTTGAAATCAAGGAGAAGCGGGAACCTAAGGAGGAAGAAGTTATTCAAGCTTTAGTAAAATTACCTAATGTTACTCCTCTAGTAGTTACTCGGGTCAAGAGTGATGATACATTTTCCCAGCATATACTTAATACTCAGAAGGAGATAGTATCAATAAGTGGTGATACTAGTACTGTGAAAGATGAACACAGACCGAGTAGCAGCTCACCAGAGACCATGAAGAAGAAATCACATAAGAAGAAAAAGGAAAAGATCTCTGAAGTAACACTTGACAAATTTATAGTCATTCCAAAATGGGATAGTTATAACTTATCTTACGAGCATATACTAATCTTGTAGGATCTATTGAACAGGAAGAGGAAGCAAGAGGAATTGAAAAGGGAACATCAACTGAAGTAGGTATTACATGAAATAAAAGAAATCTTTGTTGATGCATTTGAGTTTCAAGACCTAAATGAGAAGGCGCCTATTTTGGAACAACTGGTTTGTATGGTTTAGAAGGTGAAAACTAGTGATATAAATTGTAATGAGAAACTCCTGCAATGGTCAGAGAGAAAATTTGAGACCAAGGTACTTGAGAAAGTTGCAACAAATCTTACCGAGAAGCAAGTTGCACTTTCTGATCTGGTAAGAAACTTAGAAGAAGTAATATAAAATTTTCTCTCTTTGTACAAACAACTTTGTGATACATAATTCTTTACAAAGGAGAATCAGAAGCGTATAGAGAAGCTACAAGCATATTTAAAGTCAACTAGTCACTCACTGAGCATGGATGAAAGCTCCAGCTCTTTTCATTTTAGCAGTTTGACACATGCCCAAGGAAGACTAGGTGAGGTCATGGCTAATGATGGAGGAATAAGGGAAAAATTGATTTCCATTCATACCATGTTGATACCTCATTTGGAGGTTATGTAAAAAGAGGTGAAAGTGAAAAAGGAACTAGCACAAAAAGATCCACCTCTGAACATTACAGAAAGTTTGATTGATCTAACTGTTGAGCTAGAAATCAAATTTTAGATTTTGGAATCTGTAAGAACAAGTTGGGATAATGCATTAGCAACGATACTATAGATTCATAAGTCATTTTTGTTTAAGTGTGGTTTGACCCCAACTACCCTAGTAGATAAGAGTGACAAGAGTGATAAAAACAAGGGGGAAATGTTATGAGATACAATCAAGGGGGAAATGTAAGATTGATAGAAATTTAAGGTATAATATTTTTTATGTATGTACATATGTTGTATATGTAGTGGACTCTTCATGGAAGACCGAGTTAGAATCCTAGGGGGAGTTCTAAGTTCTAAGTCTATTTGAGTACTATTTTTGTAAAGGACTAAAGAGTCATCACAAAGTTTTTTTGCCACTAATGTCAAAGGGGCAGATTGTTGATCTCTAAGTTTTGTTGTCTATTAGTGTCACACACTTAGTCATAATCAAGGTAGGTTGGTCGGTCATCGCTACGACCGATCCATCCCACTAAGGCCGTTACCATGCAATAGTTACTATCAAGCAAAGTCAAAGGTCATCGAGTACTCAATAGATGTCGAGTAGAATGATTGTTGAGTTGCATAGAAGTGTTAGTTTCGAGTGACAACATATAGTTATGTCGAGCGAGATAGTATTGACCGAGCACCAGTGTTTGCCTATGTTGAGTAAGATAGTTTTTTTATATGTGTTTGGAATGGCACAAACACCAAGGTAAACCATTTTGGATGACTTCTATGAAGCATTTAATGATCATGCACTAAGATTTAATGCATTAATTACGCATTATTTTTATGATCATGGATCCCTATGCAAGCCATGCAACCAATCAAAATTAGCGATGCCTAAGCTGCAAAAGGTTATGAATCTAGATTGTTGATCTTGATCTGGATATTGCATCACTGATCTATATATGGGATGCTTCAAACCCTAATATGTGAGTGTGTAATTATATGCAGATGTGTAGAGAAGAGATCAAGAGTATATGCATGTTTTGCATATCTGAAGCATTGACTAGACAAAGTGACCGAGTAGAGAAGTGAAGTGAAGAAAAGAGATAGATCAGATTGAGAGATCAATTAAGAGTTGGAAAGAGGAGATACATTATCAGCAGTTGTAGTGCAGACCGAAGGATCGGGTACTGATACATTCTCACAAGTGAATCAAGGTAAATCTCTTAATAGAGTGGTCCTAACAGGCCTTTGTAAATCTCTTAACTGATTGCTTACTTTGTTATAAGTTTAAATCCATTAACAGGGTAGATTGTATAAGTCTGAAAGATCTTAACAGGGCAGACCCCTCATAGGGTAGATCATCAGAAGTGATCAAAATGTTGTAGCCCTAATAGGCACACTTTATTACTGCAGTAATGAAGATTTATGGGTGTCATCCCCACCCCAGTTTTATCATCAAGGATTTATGGATTACCAAATTTTTTGTGTTATGTGTTTAAGATTAGATGTTAGATCTTTACATTATTTCAGTTTATGTTTATGAATACATGGTTGAATAATTTTGTTTAGAATTGTTATAATTTTTATAGATCTGATTCACCCCCCCCTCCCCTCTCATTTACTGCTTTCCCATATTAGACTTCCAGCAGTATTATACATAAAATTTGATGACCGTGCCCAAATACAGTTGAGATTTATGAAAAATTTATCATGTCATGCAATTTCAAAGTTATAACAAACAAGAATAACCAGTATGACAGACATTCATTTAATTGCACTCAATTTCCAACTTCTCAATCATAATGAGAATATATATGAACTCTCAACTTATAATACAAAAGAGCACTCCATATTTTTTTCTATTATAATAATGGAGTTGTCATATATATATATATATATATATATATATATATATATATATATATATATAATTTTTNATATATATATATATATATATATATATATATATATATATATATATATAGCATTTTTCTAGATGTCAATCCAATGATGCAACAATGATTAAGAAAAGTATCTTTACCATAGCACCCGAATACAAATAAAAATAGAAATTTGGATCAAATATTTTTATTATTGATTGTGTCAATGCATTAAATTTCTCTTCTTGTTGCTTCACTAATTCATTCTATCAAAAAAATTTCAGGAAACAAAAACTTATATAAATATGTAATGCAACTTACTGAACATCCATCGACTGTCACTTAATCCTCAACTTTGCAAGTCTAGAAAAAATGTTTTCGTGTCTATGTTTTACTCACAATGTAGATGAGCATACATTAGTGTTTTTATTAATCTTCTTTCATAGTCAATCATTCATGTAGATGTCAATCCTTGAATAACAATGCAATAGAGATACCAAGAATGTCTCATGTTTTCATATAATGGATTACATAGCATAGCACTAAGAAGGTAAATCAACTCTGACAACTCACTTGAATCACATCCAATCTCTCAACCTCTCTTTCAAATAATATAGAACCTTGACTATGACTGCCCTTAACATAAATAAAGAGAGATATTCATGTAAGAAAAATATTCATTAACAAAGATTGATATCATGAGACTGAATATGTCATAATGATCCATTGAACCATCCAAATTCCAATCTTATCAATAAATTATCATTGTGGTCTCAAACTTTGAAACTTTCTACAATAAAATATGTCAAATAAAACACAAGTAATACTAGATAGTAAAGGATAACTCCAGAAGATATTTCACCACATAGCTTTGTCATTAGCCTATGTCCTTCCTATTACCTCCAATATGATCATCATAAAACTTATATGTAGACTATCATGTTTGATTAATTCAAACAAAATAGAGGAGAATAAAAATCTAATATCTACACACCTTTTCCTTGCAAGACCAACAACAAATACATATTTCTAACTTCTTCATAGCGGTAATAGATACTACCATGGTAAACTCCCCCAGAGTCTTTGTTATTTCTCAGAACCTTGGTGACACAATATGTGCAAGGAATGCACAAGGAGTTTTTATGACTTTGTCTTTGTCTTCAGCTTGGTTATATTTTCTTCTCCAAACCATAAGAGATCATTTCTTCTTGTCAATTTTGGATGATTTATAAAACACATCCATGCAAGAACTTGTTATATGTCTAAAATTGTTACATTTAAAGCATCTTTTATTTTTATATTTCATGAACAAATTTCCCTTAACCAAGTTTATAGATCTTCTATTAAGCATTCTAAAATTTTCAATCTTATGACCATGGTTATGACAATTAATTTTTTTTTACTCTTTTAAGAAAAAAACTTCTTCTTGAAAAATAATGACATCGCTTATCAACAAACCTACATGTTGCAACTTTATGACCATAACTATTGCAAACAAAAAAATATCCTTGAAAGGACTGGTTGTACTTGATTGACTTATACCAAAGATGTGAAGAACTTATTCTTTCTTTGTGAGTTCCTTTAAATTTTCGTAAAGAAAGATTTTTATCATCTAATTTCATTTTATCTTTATTCTTAGGTGCAACAACGTGATGGTTCAAATCAACCTTCTTTCTTGGTGTTTTCCTGACAGTAAATTTATTTCCGTCAGTAGTAGCAAACATTGTCTCATGTTTAGATCCCTCGGAATAGCATTGTCCAACCTTTTATCCCAAACTGGTAGGATTCTTAGAATGCTTTTGTCTACACAACATCTCATTCAACAAGTTAGTATTGTGATCAAACTTTTGGTTTTTCTCTAATTTATTCTTGACTCTTTCAACCTCTTTCCTCAAATCAATAACTTCACCTTCAATCTTCAGACACTCAATTCTTTTAACTTCCAAGATAGATGTTGTTATATCTACTATCCTTTTATATTCTTCAATTTTAGTTTTCATATTTATGATCATTTCATCTTTCAAAGTTTGTTCTTCTAATAACGAGTCATTATTTAGATTTATTTTCAAAGAAATAACTTCATCTTCTAAATTTTTACATACCTCTTCCTTACTTTTTTAACTTGGCTTCCACTTCTTCTTCTCCCTGTGTTCTTACCAAAACCTTATCCTTTAAAAACTCAACCATCCTTTTAGATTCACTATAATTTTTTACAACTTCTTTATTAACCTTAATATTTTCCTATAGATGTACCTTGAGATCCTGATTTTATTTTCTGAGACTCTTGATCACATCAAGGGGTGAAATTAATTATTCTTCTAGACTAATCACTCCTTCCTCTCCTTCTATTTCCTAATTAGTAGATGCATCAAACATGTCTTCAATATAATCTTTAGAATCCATATTGCTAGACAAATCTTCAACAATATGAAAATCATATTTCTTTTTAGGAAAATCCTTCATCTTCTTGTTCCTGCACTTTTTACCCATAGTATTCCTTCTACTAAGACCAACCCAAGTTGATTAAACGTTTGAACGGGAACCCTTCTCTGATACAACTTTTTGAAATACTAATATCACTAAGAGGGTGGGTGAATCAGTGATCTATATGATAAGAATATATTTAACTATTTAAAACTTTAAACCATTTTCATGTGTAGCAAATCACATAATAACATTAGCAACAGTGAATGTATATGCAATAGATATAAGATATAATAAACAATAAATCATGTGCACGCAATTAGCTACTTGACATAATGATTTATAGTGGAAAACCCCTAAGGGTAAAAAACCACTTTATAAATATATTTTATTAGGCCTAAAGGGAAATATTTAGAGAAAAAACTCAAGGAAGCACCAACCCCTTACAATTTTAGGAACACACATTCCAAGGAGCACCAACACCTTACTAATTTTAGGAACACCCATTCTAAGGAGCACCAACACCTTCTAGACTTTAGAAGCACCCAATTTAAGAAACATCAATCCCTGCATTGATTTAGAAGCACCCACTTCCACTTAGATACAAAGAAGAAAGTTAAATCAAATGGACACTCTATTACAATACAGAGCATCTGATATACATCAACACTACAGAGATCTTGTCAACAATGATAAACATAACAACTTTAATCTCAGATTGCAATACTGAAAATTTAATGTTATTACTTTTTCTCACACTTACATCAGTTAATAACAAACATGCAAATTTACCATCTTGCAAATAAACTTGCATATGATCTTTTTATGCATTTGTTGTCTTCTCAGTGATAATGTTTTGCATCTTTAATCAACCCTACAACTTTAACCATCTCACAATACAATGTATTTGACATCCAACAACTTCTTGAGAACCCATTTCACACTATTCTATTTTCAGAGATACTCTCAATCACTACACATTTTTTTGAGATACTCTTAATCACTACTTTCTACCTTCTGTAAAAAATCTTTAGCAATCATTTCATTAGTGATATCTGCACAAACTTCATAGAAACATTAGTAGAACTTAAACATACTCAATAATTTTATGTGATCAACCCTTCTTTTTCTCTGATAGACATAATGGAGTCAGACTATTACAAACACTTATGATATAAAGATGACATAATCATATTCTTACTGATGGTATTCAACCAATCAAACCCTCAATCAATCAAATGTTTCTTTCAAATAAGAATTTTTCATTCATCACTCATTTACAAATAGCAGATGTAAATATTACAAAAACACTTTCAATAATTAAACTAAAAAATTTGAACATGACCTCTTACTGTTACTGTCAAAACAAATTTCAAAATGATGTGAATAGTAATATCCTCAAGTCGTCATCTCTCTTCTTATAATTATTCTTAATAAATTGATCGCTTCTATTTCTCTTTCCTCAAATGAAATATATCACCTCCCTTCTTCATACATCCCTTCTCTTTATCAAATGATGTAACAGTTAGAAACTGGTATTAAAAGAAATACTTCCAACTTATTTATTTCAGTCATGTTTAAAAGTAGTTTATACATCCAAGTTAAGATGTACAAAAATAATGTGTCTTGATACTTATAAGAGTGAAACAAACAATCAAAATTCAATGTCGATATTCACCAATGATCATTAAAGACAAATATATAATCAGTTTGTTAAACCCGATGCACAATATATGTATTTTATTATGTTCTAAATTGTCATACCTGAATCCTTTATTTTCTTAATCCCTTATGTCAACAAAGTTAATACTTATGATCACCTTAGTTTGAAGATAATTAATAATGTATATGAATGATCAACTAACTATCATTTTAAGTCACTTGATACAAATTTTGAATAGTTTGAAGACCAATCAATGATAAGGATTTATTATTTGTCAAGATACCATGTGTTCATTTACTAATATCACTTTCATGAACCCATTCTTTGTTGAGTTATTTATATCTACAGTTTTTCAGTCATCATACAAATCTCCTGTCACCATTTTCTATTCCTCCTATTGCCCGAGTGACATGAACCAAACTTCATATCAAGTCAGAAGTACAAGCCCAATGAACATGATTTGAATTACAGATTATAAATATTGTATCCAACAAAAAATTGTCACAACTATAAGTTGTATATTTGTCTGAATCCATAATACTTGAATGTAGAGATTAATCAGCATAGAATAAACACTTAACCAAATATGCACAAGACTTTAGAGGCGTATTCACTCAAGTATAATAACTACAAGCACTTAGAGAAAGATAGTAGGGGGAATGGAACATCTGCAATGATTGGGTCTGTTAGAGTAGTCTAGTATAGCTAATAATTAAATCAGTTAATTATTAGTCTATCTACTCTTTGCTTAAGTTATACTTAGGCAACTTTCTATTTCTTAGAAGTTTCCCTTTTAGGGCTTCAGTATCCTTTATAAGGAATCACCGCTTAGTTTTATTTACAGAGTTTTTACATCAGTTTGTAA
>MU223771.1:470856-481946 GCA_018584345.1 Thuja plicata | reverse complement strand
TTAGGGCTTCGGTATCCTTTATAAGGAATCACCGCTTAGTTTTATTTATAGAGTTTTTACATCAGTTTGTAAATCATAGAAACATATTATCAATATATTGTTTTCTTGAGCACATGATGTCTCTGGCATTTTGGCCTCCATAGCTGCCATCTCTCTTCTGTCTTCTGTCTTCATTCTTGTAGCAGTCTTTGCATGCAGGTGTTCTTGGGAAGATTTGCAGTTCAGCAAATCCTAACAGGGTCAATACAAGAAATGGTCAACTCGAACAAAGTTTAGGTAGCACTTGGGTTTTGACTATGGTGGGAGATCTAGACAGGGCTAGCCTTTCAATCATAGACATTAGCCCAAATTCCAAACCTCTCAGTGGGAAAATAATAATGGTGGCGGTTAGAGTCATGGCATGAGATAAAAAATTAACGGCAACAGGGAATGGTAGGGTTTGGGATAACTCTAGACAAATATTCCAGCCTTGTGGTGGGTTTCTACCAGTCCCGAGGGATTTCAACTTCTAGTAGATCAAAAAAAAATTTGGCAACCAAAATCTCATACTGTCATAGTGAATGAGACCCGGTCGGTAAGTGATAATGTAATGCATGTTAGGGATTCTTCCCTATTAGTCAATAATAACAAATGTATGTAATCCATAACCTTCTTTGAAGAAAGATATTTTTTATGGAATGGACAGGTTTTTGGCCCTCCCTATCCAAAGTAAGGAATTTGTGTGAGGAACAATGGGGGAGGTTTTTCTCGTTAAAAATATTGGCTAATGGGTTTTATTTGATTACTTTCTCCTCAAAACATGACAAGGATTGGATACTCAATGGTGGACCTTATATGGTAGATGAAAAGGGACCATATCTGAGAGATTGGACCCCTGACTTTGATCCTATTAAGGATAAAGTAAAGGAGGTCCCCATATGGGTCAAGATCGATAATCTTCCAAAATAGTGTTGAGATGTAGAGACGCTAAAAACTATAGGAGATATGATTGGAACCTTCATAAAAGCCGAGGAGGTTGTGGATCAGAAATATTTTTTTGTATACCTAAGGATCCTGGTTCTAAGATAAGAATGTTACAAGCATCCAGACTTTATTGTGCTTGGATCTAAAAAAGGATTGTGGATACAACCCCTTGTTGTTGATATGGGGGAGGAAGAGCTCCTTCAAGATGACAATAGTGAATTAGACCAGAGTAATAAAGGTAAAGGCTTGGAATCTAATAGGTTAGTCCAAGAAATCATTCATGGCACTAAAAAGGGTGGTATTAAGGATGGTGAGGATTCTATATTTTGGGAAGATAGAATGTTTTCAAAGGAATTTAGTGAATCCCAAGATATATTTCAAGAACAGGTTGTAGGTCAGATGAGGGAGATTGCAGAGATTTTCTCTTTGGTTTTGGATTACAGTAGTAAAGGAAGTGTGGAGAGTAGCTATATCCAAGTAGTTAAAGAGACTCCCTTCTCTGTGAACCAGTGGAAATTTGGAGAACCTACAGACAAGGTAGGAAGTGGGGATGGTTTTAGTGCTGATAGGAAGAAGGATAGTGTAAATGAGGATAATCAAAGGGGAATAGATGACAGGATTGGTCAGGAGGTTTTCTTTGAAGAAGGTAGTAATAAGGAGGAAATGATTCTGGCTAAGATTGTTCCTGAAACCTTTCAAGGGGTTGATTTAGGCAATGAATAAGGTGGCAATCAGATGTGGAAAAAAAGGGTTTTAAGTCAATGGAAGAATTTTTTATGAATCTCTAGTTAGTGGAGGGTGAAACCACCTCTTTTTTATTTGATGTGTTGGGAGAAGCAGATGAATCTCTGTATAAAGACATCAAAATCTTGGCCATAAGAAATTTAGATAGCTCCTTTCAGGAGGAAAGAGACATTGGTGGAAATAGTGTTGTGGATTTTGACTATGGATCTCATGATGAAGAGGGGGAAGATGATGATTTAGGTTTTTATGAGAGTCCAGGAATTTTGGATCCTAGATGAGTAGAATTGACCCCCTCATATTTATCTAAACCAAAGATAGGGGAAAGGAGGAGAAGAGGAGCTAATACTACTAGAATTAAGTTGGTGATTGTTGGAAGTGTAGCTGATCAGACCAAGATTTTAAGATCAAAAAAAGGCTATGCCTTTTCCCAGAAGTCATGAGGGCCCTATCATGGAATTTCAGGGGAAACAATGCCCTTGAAAAGATATGCATGATCAAGAGATGTCTTGATCAGGATAGACCGGATGTTATGCTTTTGCAAGAAACTAAAATCAAGGATGTTGATCTAGAGTCTTTCAAAAAGAATTTTAACCATTGGAAGGGGACCTTTGTGGAAGAAAAAGGGGTTTCTAGGGGTTTGGGGGTCCTGTGGAATGAGACTATAGTTGATGTGCAGCTGATTGGTCAGGGGAATAATTTGCAATGGATAGAGGTTTGTTTGAAATAAATATTTACAAATTTTTTTACTTCGAATATTTATGGGCCAAATTGTCCTACCTTGAAGAAAGCTTTATGGAAGGAAATTTATAATATTATTAGAAGAAATGAGGATGATATTTTTCTTTTATTTTTTCCTTTTCTTTCCTTTTTTTTTTTTGGTGCAGGTGGGGGTTCAATTTTATCCTCTCCCCTTTGGAGAAGAAAGGTGGGTTGGATTGGGCTGGGAAAAGCCAAAAGGATTTTGTGGATTTCATTATCTTGAATGATCTGGTGGATGTGGAGCTTAGGAATGGGGATTTTAAATGGAGTAACCAAAGAATTGGTGTGTATTATGAAAACCTACTTGTGTGGAGCAAGCTCATATATGCAAATGCTAGGCAAACAAATCATTTCATTCTAATCTAATATGTTCATAAAAGCTTGAAACTACACAAAGCTTCCAACACAACCTCAGATGAGCTGAAACAAGTGCACCCAAGACTTGTTTACTTTCTCTTAGAGAAGAATGTGGGTGTGCTCTCCCAACACAAGATATAAATCCCACTTGATTTTTTTCTTGTTATGGAGTGAATCCTACAATGTGAACTAATGGATTGATGAAGAACTCGAGAACAAGTATGGAGAACTTGCCTCAAGATTTTATCATTGATGCAAATGGAGATTAAAACTATTAAACTAATATGAAATGAAATATTAATCTAAGATTTGTTCAACATTAACATAGCATGTGATTTCTAGATTCAATAATGAACTAAGCATGAAAAACAGAAAAATGAACTATGAAATTCTATAGCAATACTAACATGATAACAATGAATAAAATGAAAGATTATTTGCAAGGAGTGAGGCCTCCTATTTATATAATTTTGGAGGGCTTGGATGAGGTGGATCTTATGTGACATCCACATAGATTTCACATGGGATAAATGAGTGGTTATGGAAGAGGGAGAGTTTCTCACACGTGTGTGAGATGGTCCAACTAGGTGTGTTCTATGTGAAAAGAATGAAGAGTCAATGGATCATTTACTATCCCAATGCAAATTTGCAGAAAGGTGTTGGGATCATGTGCAAAAAAAATTAGGGTGGATAGGACCAAGAGAACAAAATTTTAAAGGAATTATGGATGGATGGCCAAGACCGATTAAGAAATCAACCCTCTCTAGCATATGGTTAGTGACCCCATCTTTGGTTATGTGGGAAATCTGGAAAGAACAAAATAAAAGGATTTTTATAGGGGAAAAGGAATCCATAAGGAGAGTGATCTATAGGATTAACCATTTTATTGAAGGGGTAATGGGATCCTTAGCAACAAGGAAACAAGCTTTGAAAGTTCCTTTCACAAAGATGGATAGTGACATTCAAAAGGTTTGGCTAGGAATAAGATTTAAATCCCTGTCAAGAGCTCTAGTAACAAAACTGAAGAAGAAGGACAAACAAACTATATGGAAGTGTCCATAAAATTGATGGTTAAAGGAAAATTTTGATGGGGCAGCACATAACAACCTAGGCCGGTCTGGGGCAGGTTTCATATACAGAAATTCAAAAGGGGAAGCAATTTTAGTTGGAGCAATGAGATTGAAGGATGGGACAAATAACAAAGCAGAGTGTAAAGAAGCAATGATAACAATTAAGGTAGCCAAAGATAAAGGAATTAAAAAACTACACCTTGAAGGAGACTCGCTGATAATAACACATGCCATTGCTAAGTTGTCTATCTAGGCATGGAACTTATAGAATTATATAGAAATAATTAGAGAAGAATTAGCATTTTTTATGACTTCTGAGTAACTCACATTAAAAGAGAAGGAAACAAGGAGGCAGATATCATGTCAAAGTGGTCCATGTCACTAGAGGAGGTGGAGAAACTGCATTTTGAAAGCTTTGAAGTCGGGAATGATGGGACATTCACTTTCTTGAGTAGCTTTTAAGGCTCCATGCAGAATGAAGTAAAGGATTAAAAAATGTGTCAAGCAATTATGAATGACATCATAACCAAGATAGACAAAAAAGGTAAAAAGGGATCTCAAATGATTATTACAAAGGGAATTGGAAAATCTTTAATAAGAAAGTTATAGTGACGACGGGTTAGTTGGAGAAAAACATGGAAGGTGACGTGAAGAGCATGTGACAAGACAAAAGGAAAAGATTTGGACTGCACACAAAATGAAAATATTTAATGCTCGTGCACTAGCAAGCAGATTATAAAATCATAGAATAATCCAAGAAACAATCACATTTTAAGTTTTAACAAGGCTAGACAAGGGAAGCACGAAATTAAGGATGGAGCCAAATTTTACTTTTAAGACGTTGAAGCAGCAGAAAGGTTTGTTTGGAATTGTTGAGAAAATCCAATTGAAGAAGATGTTACACATCCCGACAAAGCTGGTGATAGCAGCAGTGTAGGAAGTTCTTGGTCCTCTGTTTCAAGAGGACAATTGAAGGTGGAAGCTACAGGTAGACATTGCAGCAATGGTGATGGCGTGGGGTTTGGAAATGGGAGAGCATGAGGAGAATGTGAAATGGGTGATGAATTATCTATTTGGGGCTGCTTTAACAACTGGAATGGACTCTCTTCTAGAATGGTCCCACCCAGGATGGGCATTTGATTATAGTGAGATGTTCGATGATGAAGAGGAAGGAAGTGAGATGGGCATAATTCCATTTGTGAATTGGCCAAAAAGGGTGCTGAAAGATGAATACACCAGGGGAAGGAAAACAACTT
Source organism: Thuja plicata (assembly GCA_018584345.1). Taxonomy (NCBI): domain Eukaryota; kingdom Viridiplantae; phylum Streptophyta; class Pinopsida; order Cupressales; family Cupressaceae; genus Thuja; species Thuja plicata. The sequence continues at coordinate 476,797 of MU223771.1, read as the reverse complement.
GGATAAAACTAGGGAAGGCTATTTGAGAGGCTTAGGAAGAAAAATCAAGGGTGGTAATGTCAGTAGTCTTCCCAAGAAGGAAGAGGACTATAAGGCTGAGGAAGGGTAAGGTAAAAAATTGCAATGGGAGAGAAAAAGCCTAAATTTGAGGCATTGCTAATGCAAAAAGTTTAAATTTTGAAAGAACAAGAAGAAATGCAATGCCTGCAAGGAATCTTTTTGAACGACACAGCCTGGAGGAGGAAGTAGCCGAAGAGTAGTAGAACATGTTGGAGGTGTTTTTTGTGGTGAAAAGTTTAGTAAAGACCAGCGCTGGAAATTTTCAAGTTCCTGGTTGGGAAGTTTTAACAATATGCATCTTTGTGTTTACCAAGGAAATAGAATGACCATTAATGTAAATTCTAAGTTTATAATAGCATAATAGTGATATAGAAGTTATCTATGGGAAGGTTTATTGAGAAATTGTAAAGGGTAGTTTTAGTATGGATACGAGTCTAGAAATGACTCCATAGCTATGAATGTAATCATCTTTTTATAATTAATAAAAAACATCTATTACCGACCAAAAAAACAATTGAGTTGGGGCCAAGCCATTGCCAACCTTTGGAAACAAACCACCCTGGAGGGTCATCATGCCAACCAATAATAGAGGATTTATGAGTAACCACTTTGGCTCCAAAAACCAGACAAAATAATTGAAGCCTATGATACATATTGTCAAAATAATTTCCCTCCAATTTAATGAATAGTGCAGTGTCATCTACAAATTGGGCATTAAGGAGGGTCTCATTATTAGGGAGAACAATACCTTTGATTGGAGGGCCTAACTAAGGAGTCCTGATAATGTAGAAAAAAGCATTGGCTGCAATAACAAATAAAGCAGGAGCAATAGGACATCCCTATCTAATAGACCTTTGGAGCTTAATGTTATCTGAAAGTTTACCATTGATATCAATGATAGTGGAAGAATCCTTAAGGAGAATATTAATCCATTTACAAAAATAGGAGAGAAAACCAAAATCCTGAAGCATGCCCAGTACAAAGGGCCATTCAATTCTGTCATAAGCCTTCTCAAAATCTAGCAACACCATAAAAACATTTTGGTTCTCACTCTTAGTCCAATGCATTGCTTCCCAACTAGTTATAAGGTTCTCCAGAATGAATCTTCCCTCGATGAAACTTGTTCGAGTAGGGGATATAAATTTATTGAGTAGAACCTCTATCCTCCTAGCAAGAACCTTTGCAATAATCTTACAAGAGAGATTTAATAGGTTAATAGGCCTCCAATTTTTCACTTGAGTCTTATCCCCACCTTTGGGGAGGAGTTTGATGATTCCCTGATTAATATCGACACCAAGAGAGCCATGATCAAAAACATCTTCATAAATTTCTAGAAGTTCAGGACCAATCTAGTCCATGTTGTGCTTGTAAAATTCATCTAGAAAACCATTGGGGCCTGGAGACTTATCATTAGCTAGGGAATTAATAGAATTTTCAATTTCCTCCAAATTGATGGGACTCTCTAACCTTTTGGCTTCCTTATCTGATATTTTCTTAGGAATAAGTTTTAGGCATTCCTCTAAAGCAATTTTATTGTTTTCATTATATTTTGAGGAAAAGGTCTTAATAGAAGTTATGAAATGCCTCCTTAATGCTGGTAGGATCATCTGAGATAGCTCCTCCAATTTGCATCCCTTCAATCAATTCTCTTTTTTGCTTAGCTATAATGATATTGAAAAAGTATTTGGAGCCTTTATCACCCTCCCTCATTCAGTTCATCCTGGCCCTGACTTTCTGGCCTTTAATCTTATATTTTTGCATCCTCCTAAGATTCCCTTTAATGCACACACAAGCTGGTCTTCCAATTCATAATCAAATCCCTTAACTTGAAGCTCTTTCTCAATAGTGTTTAGTTTGTTCTTCCATTCTTGTTCTTCTTTAACCTTATCATTACCTTTATTCTTTCCAATGATCTGGTATACTTTTCCCCAAGCATCAACCATAGAAGACTATCTCTCTATAGGTATCACACCTTCATTAAAAAAATTTCTTAAACTAGAGACCGTTCTGATAGCATCATCTCCATCTTCATCATTTAGTAAAGCCACATTAAGTTTAAAAGACCTCTTTTTCTTAGCTCTATCACTGTCCACATTAGTATCTTCAAGACGGACTCTAGTAGAGATGGGGTAGTGATATGACATAGTTAGAGGAGAAACAATAACTGGAGAATGTCCAAGTTTTGAGTCACATGAGAAAGTAGGGCTCTCAACATAAATCCTATCTAGCCGACAGTAAACTCTCTAATGACCCCTTTAGTTTTTGCAACAAGTAAACCAAATATCATTGAAGACTTCTTATTAGAAGCTAAAGGATCAAAAATTATAAAATTCCTCTTAAAGTTAGACTAGAAAAAAGTTCATTCCCTTTCCAATTGTGTAGATTTCCCCAACTTTTATCTTCTCTATTTTCCACCATGTTGAAGTCCCCTGCAAAAATCTATTGGGCCTTAAGAAGACCCGTAATCAACCATTCCCAAAGATAAGCTTTGTCTCTATAGTCATTAGGGGCATAGATATTACGTACTCCAATGGTAACATCCTTATGTTTAAGGGTAACCCACAAAGCTCTCTGATAAGTGTATGCACCCTAAAATGGTCCCCTAGACTATGGGCCCCCATTCTTCAATTTATCAAATGACGGAATCAATTTATCAATTTCCTAAATCAATGCCTTGCAATATTTTCAATTCAAATCAATTTCCTTGATCAAATAGTAATTAATTCAATTATTGCTATATTTCCTAAGGTTTGATCATTTTATCAATAATCTTATTTAATTAAAAGAAAACATCCATTTTAATTAAATAAAATAATCTTATTTAATTAAAAAGAAAACATCCCTCTTAATTAAATAAAATAATCGTATTTAATTAAAATAAAACATCCCTTTTAATTAAATAAAATAATCTTATTTAATTAAAAAAAAATCCCTTTTAATTAAATAAAGTAATCTTATTTAAAAGAAAATCCCTCTTTTAATTAAATAAATAAAATCCTCACCTGAATCTCTCTTTGTGATGAAAAAGGGAAATAAATCAAATAAATCAAATAAAAAAAATAAAAAATTCCTTTTTTTCTCTACACTTTGAATGCACATATTTCTAAGTGGTGGGCTTTTTCCTCTTACTTGCCTTTTTAGGGATTTATCCCACATTGCTCTTGAGGATGCATTCCTCTCCACACTTTCCTTTATAAGGAGCCCTCTCCTTCTCATTTAAGATCCAGATTTTATGTTATTGTTATGCTACAGGTTTGGAGAGAGATTTTGGAGAGTTTGAGCACTTGAGCTTGAACATTGCAAATTCTCTTTTCTTGTCTTCTTCTCTCATGCATCCATGGAAATCCATTTAGATTACTCTTGCAGTTGCATGTTAGATTAGATTCATATTTCATTTCATATAATAATCTTGCATGTGTATTTCCTTGTATAGATTAGTTTGCTTTCATGCATTGTTATCATATAGAATAGCTTCCATTTTCATTTGCATGCATATTTGATGATCATGGAGACTAGTACTCTTGTTTTTCCTCTTTGAATCTCTCATTTTATGGTGTACTTGCATGGGTACAGACTAGGTCTAAACTGAGGGCCTCCATTATAAATGCTTATACTCCATGAATAGAGAGCTATGAGTCGCCATTTGAGACCTCATTCTTGAGCAATCTTTGATATAATGACTCATAGAAGTGCGTCAACATTTTAGCACACATTTTTGGCGCCCACTGTGGGGCAGAGTATTCAATTTCTGGCCTCATTTTAACTTTTTCTTTCAATTCTGTTTGTCATCCACTTTGAGTCGAATCTGACTCCACCACTGCGTCCAAATCATCGTTTCAGTTGAAAATGACTATAAACATGCCTATACTTGTCAAAAGTTAAATCTGTGGCAATAAAAAAATTGCCCAAGGAAGCCATATGACCCTTTGCACAAAAATTGAGGTAGATATTGAATATTTTGCACGCAGTCCAAAGCAGATTTTTGAAAAAAAATAGATTTTTTTACTGTGTTAAATTTCACGGCCGTAAAACCATCATTCTGCATGGACACCTGTGACAGCCATGAAATCATCAATTTTAATCCCGTAGTCTATTGACATCAGCAGGGTTTGAAAAGTCTTTGCCTTCACCATTGAGCTTTTTGGTTTTATAGTCTAACTTCAAATGATCATATCTTGTTCATATTTGATCCAAATTGAGTGCAATGTTTTTTTATTTTGGGTAGAATTTCCTAAAGATTACTGGGTTTGAGTTATTTTCTGGTTTTGGATTGCAGATTTATCAGAAATGGTAGGTTTTGATCACTATACCTGTCTAATCTTTCATTTTGCAGCTTCCAGAGCCTCGTACAGGCTCATACGGTAATCTTTTTGGGTGCTTCTTTCTTTGAAAGTGCGTTATTTTTAGTCTAGTTTCTAAATATGCAATCGAATTTATGATTTTTTTATCTTTCTAACTCTAACAAGTTTTGGGCTTTGTTGTTCTTTGGCTTATCTTGTTGATTATAGCCTAACAATGGTTTGCAGGACGTTGAAAAAGAAGACTAAAAATACAGACTACTAATGAATCATTTTGCAGGTTGCCTTGATAGATAGAATGCTAAACATTGTGCTTGCATCTTGTTTTTGTTTTATTAAAACAGGAACGCACATGCAAGACTTTTTAAAATGAACTTCTATCTGGTGTTTTAGGGATGGAAATAATGTCAAGAAACTATTCTCTCACCCTTTTTGAGTGATCATAAATCTAGAAACATTATTTTCATTTTCTTATTCTGCTTGATGTGTCTTCTAGTTTTGTAATCCCAAGGAATTGCATGGATGTATCCTCTCCCCTCGCTTTCGTGGATCTTGGGTGAAAGAGAAATCTATACAAATCCTTTAGCGTGGCTACCTCCCAAGAGCTTTAACAGAGCCAATCATAGTGGATTGCCCAACTGGTAACAAGCTAAAGCCAAGCCCTTCTGAACTAGTATATAAAAGATGCCATTGTGATTAATCTCATAGTGAATAGGTGTTGATTGCATTATACTGGGAAGAAGATCTCCCTCAGTTCCCTTGTGGTGTGTTAAAACCTATAGAACGTAACTTATGTAGGTTGGGAGGCCTCCATAATGGAGCTAATCTACCGCAAGTATAACCACCTGAACGGATGCCTTGACTAAAGAACTTTGTTGTAGTATCCAAAAACCCTCTATATGTTGGCGCAGAAGGTTAGAGACCAACTAAGATGTCCCACATGTTCACGGCTCTTAGTAGAGACAATGGTCCCTTGGGAAGTGATTACCCTCAGGATTTGAAGCTTGGTGTGCCTGAGAAGTGAGTGCACTGTAAGGAGGAGCCCATGCCTCCAAGCTTCTAAGTTGTCCGCTATGAGTAGGCGTGGCTAAACTTTGGTTCAAGTGGGAATTCAATAGATATTGCCCTGGCTTACCTAGGTTGTGGTGTGACTATTCTTTTTACAACAAACCAATATGCTTGATGTGTCTTGCATGAGTGAAACATCAAAACACACACCAAACATCAAAGAAAATATCAAAATGATCAACAACTCAAAATCTGCACTCTTAAGTGTTAAACTGTCAACTTGCTTGATTTGCCATCCTATCATTTCCAGTCTTCCTCAGTCGATTCAGGTTAGATTAGGTCACTTACCCCGCTGTTAGAAGCCTATTTACACTTTGGATTCTTGCATTTTGACCTCTTAAACTAGTAATCTTTGATTTCACGAGTGACCTTGCTTGGATTTGGTGAGCTAGAAACCGTCCTTGTTGAGAAGATAAACCTTTGGATCCTTTGATAACACACTTGGAGAGTTTTAGTAATCTCTTGTCCATTCACTTCCATACAAATTCAAATTCAATCAATATAACTTGGGTAAA
>MU223771.1:442873-470806 GCA_018584345.1 Thuja plicata | reverse complement strand
TGATAACACACTTGGAGAGTTTTAGTAATCTCTTGTCCATTCACTTCCATACAAATTCAAATTCAATCAATATAACTTGGGTAAATCATCCTCCTGATCCATATGTGTTAGGGTATTCACCCGTTCAGTGGGCACCTTTGTGGCAATGTTGGTTTACACCTCTTGCAAAATTCTATCTTATCACCTCTCCTTTGGACAAGTGAGTGCTTTTATTATCATGGTTTTGTACCAATGTTTCTTAGGGTCATTCTATCCACCCAGTACCTTTTCTTTCATGTCAGTTACAACAAGATATCAAGTAGATCAAGGAAAGCAACCTCAAGTATTCTTTAACCAATTACCCTTAGTTCAAACTTGCCAAAAATGTAAGGGAAAAGAACTTGTATCTGATCAATGAACCAGGAACAACTCAGAAGTTTGGTTTGATTCCAAGAGTAACCTTAGTGAGTTGAGTACACCCTTAGCATCTTCTCGCTTGAATATGGATATGAGTTACACAATGACTTGACGAGAGAGAGGAGAAGTGGAGAAATGCATGGATGACATATTTGAAAGACATAGAGATACCATTTCATTTGGCAGTTCCTCTCGTGAAAGTCGACCAGTCTCACCCCTTATCTCAACTAGATATCTGGATGCACACCAAAGGGCTGAAAGAGATAAGAGGCAAGTGTATCAAGAAGAACAATCACAACATGAAAACCAAGATGATGAACCTTGTGACACTCGTGTGAATGCAACATACATCAATGACTTGTTTATACATTCAAGACCAAGTCCACCGCTCCAAACATCTTCAAGATACATGAGTGAAAGACTTAAGAAAATTGAGTGTGAAAAGGAAGCCTTCCTAGACGAACAAGCTGAAAAGGAAGAGAAATTTAGACTCCTAGAGTTGGGGAGATAAACTTTGTTGGAGATAGAAAGGAAAACCTTCTAGGAAGTGCAAGATAGACTCTTGGCTCAACAACTTAATGATCAATTTAACAACATGCATGTTGGTGGTGGAAACATCTCTCCTTCATCCACCCCTCCTAAGACTCCACGAAGTGGAAGATGTTCAAGAACACCTTCATGATCTCCTAGCCCTAGAGGAAGAAGGGCTTCAATACATTATCATTATAGGAGATTAACACCTCTTAAGAACTCAAGACAACCTTCACAACGTGCTCACCATGGTTCACAATATAGGGGTAGTAGCTCGAGATTTGATCTCAACTCCCAAGACTTCATGAAGATACAATAAGAACCACTCTTCCAGCAGTATGTCGAGAGATACTTAGAGAAAAACAAAGACAAGTTCCTAGAGAGTTTAATCAAAAAGGGTGCTAGAGTCCCCTACAACTTTGATGTGGACAAGAAGTTTAAGAAGCAAGGTCCATCTCAAGAAGAAGAGATCAAAAAAATTAAGAGTATGACGGAAAATATGTTGGCACCCAAGAGTTCATTCTCACTTGATTCATTTTTTCCTAATCCTTTTGACAAAAGTGTTAGCATGAAAGACTTCCCTAGAAAGGTTGAGATCCCTCAATATGACAAGTATGATGGGAATGGAGATCCACATGATCACGTGCATCAATTCTATACCATGAGTTTTGAGTTCCATCAAGATGACTCGTACCTCATGAGATTGTTCCCAAGGAGTCTTAAGGGTCAAGCGATGGAATGGTTCACCAACATGACTCCTCCCGTTAAGAATTTCAAGGAGATCATCCATAGATTTGTCCAAAACTTTGCATACAACCTTTCAAGATCTATCACCGTGTTGGACTTATGCAACTTAAAGCAAAATCAAGGGGAATCCTTTGTTACTTTCTTGCAAAGGTGGAGACAACAATGCTCTCACTACTCTAGGATCATCCCTAAAAATGAGAAGATTGACATCCATATTAGTAACTTGGTTCCCGAAATGCGGTATGAAGTTAGGAAGATGGTTTTTGGTTCCTTTGACACCATGGTTGAAACCGTATGTAGGATTGAGGATGTTTTGAAAGAACAAGGAATTCTGACCAAACATGAAAACAACAACAACAATGGTCAAAATAACCACAACCCTAACAAGGATAAAGGAAAGCACTAACATTAGAATAGGAACAAACAAGTGGTCAATGATGGAGTTGTGGACTCCCCACAACCCAAAGATCAAGTTGTGCTCCACTTGTCTATTGTTGTTCAAGCCATGAAACTCAATGCATCTAATCAACAAGAGAACAAGCCAAGATACCTAGATATGCCTAACAAAGAGAGATGTTAGTTTTCAAAACTTGGTGATTCATATGAGGATGTCTTGAAAACACTCATTTCCAGAAACCTTGCACATCCCCAAGATCCCAAAAAGTATTATATACCTGATGTTAAGCCACATTGGTGGGATGAGAAAGCCTTTTGCAAGTTTCACAATGGCATTGGACATGATATTGAAAAATTTTGGAAACTCAAACATATCATCCAAGATCTCATTGAGATTGGAAAACTTAAGGTAGATGGATTGAACACCAACGCCAATAATATGGCACTCAAAGAACCTTTTCCCAAGCATGAGAAGGGGGAAACCTCTAAAACTAAGAATGGAAAGGTTGAGATCAATTACACTTACACAAATGCAAAGAATGTTGTCAACATGCTTGAAGTTGTAGAAGAGAATGTCAACATGATGAGGGATAAAGATCCCTATGGTTATGATCTAGACATGGACTCTTCTCCTATCTTTGATGAAGAACCCATCATGGTGCTAAGGGGTCCTAACTCTAGAGTTTCATCTCAACTCTTAATGTTTTCACACGAAGTCAAGGTCCCCTTGTCATTAGAGGACCCAGTTCAAGTAAACCAAAGCAAGTGGCATCCAAGAATGTCGCCTCAAAACTAGCAGTTAATCCTAAGTTGAGCTATAATCTTTTCAATCAATTGCAAATAACCCCAGCTCAAATTTTGATCTTTGATCTCTTAGAGTTGTCCCCGAGACACAAGCAAGTCCTTGAGGATGCTTTGCATGCAGCGAACGTCCCCGACAACTTAGAAGTTGATCAATTTTAGAACATGGTTAACCATATTGCTAGCCCTCGTTATCTTAATTTTTTGGAGGATGATGATATAGATTTGAGCCACCCACACAATCTCTCTCTTCATATTGAGGTCATGATCCACAAAACCCGTGTTAGGCGTGTGTTGATAGATGAGGGTGTTGGGCTTAATATTTGTTCCTTGAGTCTTTTGAAAAAGTTGGGTTATTATGAACAAGTCATAGATACCAGGAAAAATATCACCATCAAAGCCTATGATGAGGTGGAAAGAAGTTCCATGGGGTTGGTTGTCCTTCCTGTTAGGATTGGCCCTGTTGAAAAAAGATATTTTATTCCAAATAGTTGATGTTGGCCCCCTTGCATATAATATCTTACTCAACAGACCATGGATTCATGATATGCAAGTAGTGTCATCTACCTATCATTAGTGTGTTAAGTTCCCTTACAATGGAATGGAGATTTGTATACCTAGGGATAACACTTTATCTATTAACTCAGTTTTAGAGGGTGCTCATGTTCCTCTCAATAGAGAAGAAGAAGACTTTGATGCAACCTTAGCTTAATGTAAAGACAAGTTCAAGTCAGTAGACCTTGGCATGGGGGGGTATCAACTCAAATCCCTCCCAAAACTACCATTTTCACCTAGGTCTTATGGAAAGAATTCACAAGAAATGATACCTTCTTCTTCAACTATGACTTTATTTGGTACATTTGTAAAGTCCTCAATGCCTATTCAAGAAGAGAAAGAAGAGACGGTTGTTAGAGACTGGATTTATAGAGAAGAGAAATACATGCACAATGAAAAATTATCTCCGTCTCCTAAGGCTTATGGAATAGGGTATACTTTTATCAAATAGACAGGCTATCCTGGATATGGCCCTCTTAGTCACATATTGGATACTAGAGTCAAACCCCTTGATCATAATCTTTTTGGACGCAAATCTAAGAAGCTGGTTGGCCTAGGATTTGTGAATCACAACAAGAACACTACTCCTATCCTTGATGGATCTAATAGTGAAGATGAACCACAATACATACCTAATTTGACAAATTAGCAAGATAGGTGTGAAGATTGATTCCCTTCCACTAATCTCCTTTGGGGAGATCCAGATAGTCTACTTACTCCTGAGACAATTACAACCTTAGAACAAGATGAATCAGATGTAGAAGATCCTTTCAGAAAATGTCAATGAAAGAATCTTGTTCGTTTGATGGAAAGAGAAGGTGTTACCCTTGATGGCACTTGAACTTTCATATCAAGACATCCCAAACCTTCATGCTCTAAACATCCTAGTCAAATTTTAGAAACAAGTTCATGTGAGTATGAATGGGACTCCTTCTCAGAGCCTTCCATAGTTGACATGGATGTTGATGTCATCCACACTTATAGTTCTCAACCCGAGGTAGTCAACGAGTCACGTGTAGGATTAGAGGATTTAAACCCACATGTTGCCTTAGTGGATGATTATTCACTTGTAGGATGAATCTTGATTTGGGTATCTTAGAAGAATACTTGACGGACTCTGACTCTTCGGTCACTAGAGATGATATCATTCACATTTACAACCTTGAACCGATCATTGACTTACCTCTTATTCATCCTAACCTCATTGATTGGTCCCAATGCTATCAAGAACCTGAGCTCTTAATGTTTCAAAATGATTATGAGATAGCTTGTTACTTGAATGCCATTGAACCCATAGTCTCTTCCTCCAGTGAACCAGCTACCAGCATGACAGAGCCAGACATCAAGTACTTTAGTCACAAAATAAAAATAAAAGAAAATCAAAAGAATAGGAGTTCTAATGGCGAAAACCACTATGTGGCAGTGTCAAAACCAAAAAAATAAAAAAGAAATGATGTATCCAAGGGTGAAAACCTCTCTGAGGTGCCTAAGGATGAGGTACTTGATCATCTCCCTAGCTACTTTCAAGATAGATCTCCAGTGCTTATTGAACCAACACAAGCAGTCAATTTGGGTGCAGATGAGGCTCCACAAATAGTACACTTGGTTGAGTCCTTGTCACCACAAGAAAAAGAAGCTTACACTAATTTCTTATAGAAAAAGAAGATCAACTTTGCATGGACTTATTCAGCTATGCCAGGGTTGGACACTAATCTTACCATGCATCACTTATCCATAGTTCTGGGTGTCAAACCAGTTAAAATAAAAATTGAGAAAGATGCATCCTCACATAGCTCTCCTAGTCAAAGCAGAATGAGAGAAAATCCTTAGTGCAAGATTCATAAGAGCTATTGCCTATAATGAATGGATATCAAACATTATACCAGTTTCCAAACATGACAAATCCATTCGAGTTTGCACAGATTTTAGAGATTTCAATAGAGCATGCCCAAAGGATGACTTTCCACTTCCCAATATAGACATGATAGTGGATATGACTATGGGTTATGAGATTTATAGCTTGATGGATGGTTTTTTTGGATACAATCAGATTATGATAGCTCCTGAAGATCAAGAAAAGATTGCGTTCACTTGTGCATGGGGTACCTATTGTTGGAACATTATGCCTTTTGGGTTAAAAAATGTAGGATCCACCTATCAACGAGCTATGACAACCATTTTTCATGCCATGATGCATAAAAACATGGAAGATTATGTGGATGACAACTTGGCCAAGTCTAAGAAGAGAGACACACACTTAGATGATTTAGAATTCATTCTAGATCGCATGGAACAATTTCAACTAAGGTTAAATCCTAAAAAAGTGTGCATTTGGAGTCACCTCTGGAAAACTACTAGGATTCATCATTTCAGCAAGAGGAATAGAGGTAGACCCTGAAAAAAGTCTGAGCAATCATAGATATACCACCTCCTAGAAACATTAGTCAAATGAGGAGTCTTCGAGGATGTCTTCAATCCATAAGGATATTCATTTCACAGTTGGTAGATAGAGCTCAACCTTTCAACAAGAACTTACACAAAGGAGTCAAATGTGTTTGGAATGAGGATTGTCAAAAGAGCATAGATCAAATCAAGAAATACTTGGCAAATCCTCCCATTTTAATGCCTCCTATCATAGGGAAACCACTTATTCTATACATTTCAATGATAGAGTCTTCCTTGGGGGCATTACTAGCTCAACTTGATGAACATGGGAAAGAAAGAGAAATATACTACATTAGTCACACTCGTGTTTCATATGAGGTTAACTACACCAGCATTGAGAAAGCTTTCCTTGCAGTTGTGTTTGCTTTCCAAAAGTTGTGACATTACATGCTTGCGCACACTGTACACCTCATAGAAAAAATAGATCCACTCAAGTATTTAATAGGTAAGGCTACCCTCATAGGTAGACTTGCTAAATGGATGATGATCCTTTTAGAGTTTGACATAGAGTACATTGAGTATAAAGTAATCAAAGGACAAGCCATAGCAAATCAATTGGTTTATTTCCCAATACAAGATAATGCACCTATTCAAGTTGACTTCCTAGATGAACACCTCATGTATATGACAGAAAGAACATGGAATATGTTCTTTGATGGATCCTTTATGCAAAATGGTTCAGGAGCTAGTGTTTTGTTTATTTCTCCTCATGGGTACACGGTTCCTAAGTCTTACAAGTTATTTTTCCCATGTACAAACAACATTTTTGAGTATGAAGCTTTAACAAATGGACTTAAGATGGCCATAGAATGGAGAATCTTAGATACACATATATGGAGATTCACAGCTGATAATCAACCAAGTCAATGATGAATATCAAACAAAAAATGAGAAATTGGTACCTTACAAGCAAATGGTTGATTCATTGAAATGATACTTCACATTTGTCACATTTCAGCAAATCCCTAGAGCAGAAAACAAAGCAGCTAATGTTATGGCTACACTTGCTTCACTCCTTCAATTAGAAACATGAATCCATATTTTAATTCCTCATGGAAGAGCTACATCACCCTATCTTTGACTCCCAAGAAATTCATGTCATTTGTACCCTTGTTGGTCGTGAGTCATCCTCTTATGGTGCCATTTACTCATACCTTTGTGATGACATTATACCTGAAACCTTTAACCGATCTGAACATAGAAACCTTACCCGCAATGCCTCTCTCCATTCCCTTATCTCTAGTTATTTGTATAGGAGGGTTATAGATGGAACACTTCTTAGATGCTTAGAAAAGGAAGAATCTAACCAAGCGTTAGTTGACATCCATGAGGGAATCTTTGGGGGACATTCCAATGGTCTTTCCATGGCCCAAAGGTTTCTTAGGGTGGGGTACTATTGGCCTACAATGTAGATTGATGCAGTAGCTTTTGCAAAGTCATGTGAAAAGTGTCAAAACATGGTAACCTAATACATGCTCTAGGCAAGGAGCTCATTCCTTCTATATCTTATTGGTCATTTCAACGTTGGGCCTTTGATCTTGCTGGGAAGATTCATCCCAACTCATCAAGTGGACATAATTTTATTATCACTGCTACTGATTACTTCACTAAATGGGTAGAAGCTATCCCACTTTTTGTTGCCTCAGGCAAGACAGTCTCTCTATTCATTCTGAACCATATCATCTGTCAATATGGAGTGCCTTCTGAGATTATCACTAACAACGGAGGCCAGTTAAAAAATAAAGACCTTAAACAACTCTACAAGAAATTCAAGATTAAACAACATTGGTCATCCATTTACTTCCCACAAGGAAATGGCCAAGCAGAGGCATCAAACAAAACCATACTTAAAATCTTACATAGAACAGTTTGTAAGAGTGGTAGAGATTGGCACTTACAGATAAATCTAGCTTTTTGGGCCTATAGAATGAGTATTCATACTCCTACTGGGGCTACTCCTTTTTCCCTTACATATGGTGCTGAAGCAGATTTACCTTTGGAGGTTGAGATTCCTTCACTTAGAGTTTCCCCTCAAAGGTCTAGTTACAGATGAAGACTACCGCGCCATGAGACTTCAAGAGTTAGAATTTCTAGATGAGAAATGTCAAATTCATTTGACCATATGAGGGTTTATCAAAAGCACATGTCCAATGCCTTCAACAAAAAGGTTCGCCCTAAAAAATTTCAAGTGGGAGATCTTGTCCTCCGTGAAAGTCCCAAGAATCAATAGCATAGAGATCAAAAGGGTAAATTTGAACCTAATTGGCTTGGACCTTACATCATTACAACAAATTTTGGGTTAGGTGCTTATTTATTGTCTATAGTAGAGGGAGAGCAACTCCCTGATCCTATCAATGTCTTGCACCTGAAGAAGTTCTATCCATTATGCCCATTCGGTCTGGGGGCACCCTTTGTACATATTATTGATCCTGAAAAATCCAAAAAAATGATATATTGTCAAAAATTCTAAAAATTAGAAAATGTCCTGAAAAAATGGTCATCTTAGTGAAAACCTAGCAATAGGAGCTTTGATGTATCTCCAAATAAATTATATATTCCAAAAATACAAAAAAATCAAAAATTCAAAAAATTCAAAAATATATATATAGAAAAAGTGCCTTGGTGAAAACCTGGAAACAGGTGCCTTAGTAGCAAAAAATTTCCATAAAATCCAAGTGGTGAAAACCTCAAAATGGGTGCTACTTGAGTTCTTTGCACCCCTGTTTCTTAGCGCATGTTCTCGACACTTAGTCTTTCTCCATCATGCCTTGTCCTTGTTGTCTTGGTTTGGAATTGGTCTTTGTCTTTGTCTAGGGGGCATAACTGTGTTAGCTTTGGTCTCTTGGATGTGTTAGTCTTTAGGAAATCTCACAAATGATGTTTTCAACACCACCCCAACTGTGTTTTTCAACACAACCCTTGACATCGAGTGTTTTTCAACACTTACCGGTTTGGTCTTACCTAGTTTTGTCATGTGATCTTACCTACTTGCAAGCATTCGATCCTTATACTCGGAACTCAGTATCAGTTAACACACTTAAATTTTTAAACACAACACTTAATTCTTGAGCTATGTCATGATCTTTTCTTTGTGTGTTGACTGTTATTGATTTTTGTTGAGTGTCCTTGTCTAATAAGTATCTTCGGTATGCATAACTAGAGGACTTGGGGCATGGGGCATGTTTTTATTTTCTTTCTTCTTGTCGGTGTGGCCTTGAAACTCTAGAGTGCCTCTTGTTGTCCCCTTGAAACACTTAGGATATTTGAGGCATCATCCTTGACTTTTTTTGCACAACCGTTCTTATGGTCATCCCGACATCTATGCCTTGATGCGAGCATGGTTTTGCTACATTAAATTGGGTAAGATAACATCGAAGTAATCTTGACCTTTATGTCTTTAATGCTTATGTTAGAATCTTTCCACATTCCAATCCTATATAAATCACATTCATATCTTCATAGTTGCATTTGTGACTAGTGATGATTGTGTGATTTTCCGATGTCCATTAATAATGGCCCAATGATGAAAATAAGTTCCTTAACATTCTCTAATGAATGATGGACACAAAATCCTATGTTACAGTTGCTCTATTGCAAGTACACCTTTGCATTTTCATGTATCTTGCACTATTAGACTTCATGTTAATTTGCATTTTTAGGCTGCATTATGAGTTTGAGAGGGTTTTTCCTTCATCTTGCATGTGGACTTTTAATCAATTGTGGTCATGTTTTGATCTTAATTTCCTTATCTTCTTTCATGACCTCAATCAAAATTTTCCATCTTAAACAGTTGATTGATTTTGGGTCATTCTCTCTCTTAAGGAAATTCTCTTTATTCTCTCCATTTCTTTCCACCTCTTCCAAACTTCTATCTTCCATTCACTTTCACCCCACTTCTTTTCTTATACTTCAACCTTGGGGCATAATCTTTCATGCTTGATGATCTACCTTGGTTCTGTGATCCTCATATCTTTCATCTACATCAAAAACCTTATCTTTAGTTTGATTTGATCAAATTTATCAATTTGTTGTTTCTCCTCTATCTTATTTCAATTTCGATCATGAGGGGGTAGTACCTATCAAAATTCAATCCTTGATTCAACTTTATCAATCCTATCAATTTCCCCACTTGGGGCAACCTTACTTGAGATTCTTATCTTGGACATGTCAATTACCTAATTACATGGGTGTTGACCTTGTCTTTTTAAAACAACTTATTTTTGTCCTAATGTGTTCCCGTCCGTCGATCACACATCTGGGTTGTTTTGTGATCCCAAATCGATCTCACACTTCAATTACATTTTTTGACTACATGTGTTACCATAAAGATCACACATTAGTCAAAGAGGGGAAAATGTATGCACCCTAAAATGGTCGCCTAGACTATGGGCCCCCATTCTTCAATTTATCAAATGACGGAATCAATTTATCAATTTCCTGAATTAATGCCTTACAATATTTTCAATTCAAATCAATTTCCTTGATCAAATAGTAATTATTTCAATTATTTCAATATTTCCTAAGGTTTGATCATTTTATCAATAATCTTATTTAATTAAAATAAAACATCCCTTTTAATTAAATAAAATAATCTTATTTAATTAAAAGAAAACATCCCTTTTAATTAAATAAAATAATCTTATTTAAAAGAAAATCCCTCTTTTAATTAAATAAATAAAATCCTCACCTAAATCTCTCTTTGTGATGAAAAAAGGAAATAAATCAAATAAAAATAAATAAAAATTCATTTTTTGTCTACACTTTGAATGCACATATTTCTAAGTGGTGGGCTTTTCCCTCTTACTTGCCTTTTTAGGGATTTATCCCACATTGCTCTTGAGGATGCATTCCTCTCCACACTTTCCTTTATAAGGAGCCCTCTCCTTCTCATTTAAGATCCAAATTTTATTTTATTGTTATGCTACGGGTTTGGAGAGTGATTTTGGAAGAGAGTTTGAGCACTTGAGCTTGAACATTGCAACTTCTCTTTTCTTGTCTTCTTCTCTCATGCATTCATGTCAATCCATTTAAATTACTCTTTCACTTGCATGTTAGATTAGATTCATGTTTCATTTCATAGAATAATCTTGCATGTGTATTTCCTTTCATAGATTAGTTTTCTTTCATGCATTGTTATCATATAGAATAGCTTCCATTTTCATTTGCATGCATATTTGATGATCATGGAGACTAGCACTCTTGCTTTTCCTCTTTGAATCTCTTGTTTTATGGTGTACTTTCATGGGCACAAACTAGGTCTAAACTGGGGGCCTCCATTATAAACCCTTGCACTCCATGAATAGAGAGCTATGAGTAGCCATTTGAGACCTCATTCTTGAGCAATCTTGGATATAATGACTCACAGAAGTGTGTCAAAATTTTAGCACATAATAAGGAGAAACCTCATTAGCATATAGCTTGTCTACCCATTGAGGACCAACCAAGATAGTAGTGCCCCCGTTGCCTCTAGTATGATTGGAATAGAATCTAGTAGATTGATCCCACAAGAATTTTAGTATGGTGTAAGCCTGAAATCCCACAACCTTAATCTCCTAGAGGCAAATGATATCTTTCATTTTAAGGTTATTACATCATTTCCTCACCAAGTGTTTCCTATCAGGCATCTCAAGGCCTCTCACATTCCAACTATGTATGTGTATCATTTAGACTGTAGGGATTTGTTATAGAGCATGCTAAAACAATCTAGAATATCGTTTGTCGACTTCTTACTATCATTAGAAAGGGAAAGTCTCTCAAAAAATTTCCTCTTCTTTTTAGAAGATTTATTAGTAACCTCAATAAAAGGAGGTTCATTCAAGGATTCTATATTTTTATCAATCTTATCCATAGCTAAGACAAGGGTTCCTACTAGAGATTTATCATTTTTAGTGATGCCATTAGAGGCCTTCCTATCATACTCTACTTTCTTATTAATGGAATTAATGACATTTTGTTGTGCATTTAATCTAGGTGGGTGAGGAGACTTATTAACTCCTTCTGCATTAATTTTATTATTCTCATTAGATACTAATTGATAATCAGATAGTGGCTTAGTGTTTCCATTATCTGTAGCACAAACAACCTCAAATTAATCCTCAAAGAGGGGATTATTTAGACTAACAAATTTTCCATTATCAACATTTTCTTGAGGAGAGTCAATGTTGGCATTTATGCCAGTACTATTATCATTACACACATCATTATTAACATGTTTATCAGTTTCAAAATTAGGGTTATCCTCAACCTCAACATTACCAGATTCATCTCTATCCTTCCTCTTCAAATTAATATCAAAATTCAGGTTATGTAGAAGATTATTAATGGCAGGACAATCTTTTCTAGTATGCCCATTTTTTTACATTGAAAACAAGACCCTAAATTTCCTAGAAGGGAAATTTCGCACACAAATTTTTCTTCTTCTAATTCCATCAAAATAATCTCAGGAAATTCAATCTCTGGGGAAAGAGCAATCAATACTCTGAGATTCAAATGAGGAAGAGTGTGTTTCAACTCTTCAATTTGTAGAACTGACCCAAGAGGGTGAACAATCTAGGAGATGAAGGGCCAAAACTCGAGTTGCAGATTATTAATTTCTATCCACTAAGGAGAGGACCAGGAAACAACTTGTTCAACATTACTTTTAGCCGACCATTGAAAGGCCCTAAACAGAGAGAGACCCACATTCTAGTATCCCTTATTCAAAACCCTATCTTGCATTCCATGAGATTTAAAGAAAACCACAAATAAACCCTTATGTATCATCCTACAAAACTGACTTGAATCCCTGATTTCTTTCCCCATATATTAGCAATCTTATCATCAAAAAAAATTTGAGAAGGAAGAGAGTCTTTATCAACACACATAAATAATATAGCAATATCTCTCAACCTATATTATTCTTTTCGAATAGCTCTAATCATATCCTCATTCGGGGAAAGGGAGAGAATTCTAAGATCATGAGGAGTAGACTTACCATTTCCAACACCTTCGTTGGCTCCTCCTTCTTCTAAAATCCCTCCTCCCAGTCTATCTCCATCGGCTGAGGGTCATCTAGATTCAAAGGTTCCATAAAAGAGGCCGAGGGCGGACACTCTGGTCTTGACTGTTCAACGACTACCTTATATGAGGGTTTACTTTTGTTGGCCTCCGAGCCTCCATTTTTTCCAATATCACTACCCACAATTTCACCATTCTTTTAAGATTTATCAATATCCATCTCCTAACCTTCAATGCCATCATGAGTTAGTCAGGTTTCTTCTTGCACAAGTGAACCAGGCTGGGAGCCAAGAGAGCCCAACTCTAAAGACATAAAATCTAATAAAAAAATTAACACACACGACTTGGAAATAATGGCCCTAAATCATAAAAAGATAGCCCGGTGAAGATAAAAAGAAAACCAAAGGGCACAAAAGAAACAAAAACAATAAAGGAGAACACAAATAGCATGCACAATCCGTGAGAAGACTTTGCAAGTATGAACGCAGAAGGAGCAGCCACATCACCCACAATTTGTGTGTGGTTGCAGAGCCTCCTTGATGGATTAAATGTCAAAAAATGACTTCTTCCATAATATTCTCTTTAGAAAACACAAATAGAAAATACTGTGTTAAATAAATTATGCAGCAATAGATAAACTATCATGTTAGTCAACAATAAAATTCATCCTATCAAACAACATCAATCAATCTCTATCAATCCTCCATCTATCTTATACAATATACAATATACTTAAAACTAGACTGTATTTTTATTAGACATGATACTTCATTCCCAAAACTAGACATCCTGATTATCCTATCAAATACACTCAACTTTGATAACAATATCGAAATGGTTGTTGAATCGCTTGGTCCAATGAGTCTTATTTTCATTGATTTTTTATTTATTTTGTCCCTATGCTACTCAAGGATAACCACAAGTGATGAGAGTGGTCAAGATAGTTCGTGGTCTTTTTTTGTGTCTTCTTTTTGTGGGATATTTTCATGAAGTTTTGGGGTCAAGTTGTAGACTAGGAAATTGGGAAGCAATAGAAACATATGTATGCAAAGGTCAACCACAAAACCTCAAAGTCACACAAAACTAAATCCTAATCTAATCACCAAAACCACCGAGACAAAGTGCAAATAAAATTAAATTAAAAACACCCCCTCAATGAAGCCTTGACGCTTTTCCTTTCTTTCTAGTATTGCGATGTTGCTCAAGTTGACAAAGTGCACTCGTAACATGAAAGAAAATATGACAATAATGAGAATACTAGGAATGTTATTGTAAGAATGAGAAATGAGAGTCCAATTTATAGATTTTTGATCAATGGATGAGATCAAAGCTCAATCGACAGTCATGATTAAATGAGAGGACAAGTTAAGTGATGAAAAATTAGAAATTATATTTCCAAGTGGATGAAAAAATAGAAATAAGATAGAGTTAAGTGAAAATACATATTGGAAATATATTTTTTCAACACAAAATGTCATTTGCAAGACTTTAAAATATAATAAGATAGAATTAAGTGAAAATAAATGTTAGAATTATTTATTTTCAAACAACAAATTCTATTTTTAAGTGGGGGAAGGGAAGAGTGATGAATAAGGGGAGAAAATGGAAGGAGGAAAGAGTTGAGTGGAAAAGGAAATTAGTAAGTGGGAATTATAAGTGGAGAGAAAAGTAGAAGGTGGAAGAGGTATAAGTGGAGACAAGTTAGCGTGAAAAAGAGACAAGTTGAGTTTGATTTTGGAGTGGAATTTAATAAGTAAAAATTATTAATTTCCCCATATTTGGAAAATTAGACAAACAAATAAATAAATTTATTTAATTATGGGGAAAGGGAAAGAGGTTAAATAAATAATATATTTATTTATCAAATGGATGATATTAGGATAAGAGGGGAAAACAAATAAATAATTGCCCCTAGAACCAAGATTAAATAATTGATGAAATTATTTAATTAGAGACAAATTGATAAGATATGGTGATATTAGAGACACAAATTAGTAATTAATTAATAATTATCATTATTTAATTAATAGAAGAATGACACAATATTGACAAATGATAAAGATCAAACACACAATATAGAAGACATGTTAATGAAAGGGAGCCACAGGCGTTGACCCTTTTTTAAAGCCTACATTAGTATGTCTTCAGTGTCTATGTTAGGATTTTCACCTTGTGAATGCCACACATACCTCGACCTGTAACATACAAATATTTCAGGATGGATCAAAACATTCATTGTCTACAATATGTCTATTTTATGCAAAGGGGTCGCATCATCACCCTGGTTTTCTATGTCATGGTGTAACACATCCATTTTTCTATACCAAATAAATCTCTCGATAAAAATGCATTTACAAAATCAAGACACCATCATTACTAACTACTCTTCATTTTTCTTACTAATTTCTATCTCAATCTAACTTTTCTTTTGTCAGCCCCTATAGTCATTTTTGAAAAATTATCCTCATGTCAAAACAATTTGCACAATATTTCAAAGGGGTGTGTTATCTCCATCCCCTTGTCCATTAGGGAATATTTTTTTTGGAACAATGCTATGAATCACATTATCTAAAAGAGGGACAAAACTTAGACACTAATAATCACTTATGACTTGTGGCTATGATTTTGGGTAATTATTCCTCTATGTCGGTCATTTGGTCTTTATTGTTCACTTTTTTATCAGTAAATTTATATTTTATTAATAATAATATAACTGAACAATATATTTTGTTAAGAAATATTAAAAAAATTGCATCTCATGCCCAAAAATTCTACAAAAAAACAATGGTATCATCCTTTCTATCGCTACATACCTCCTATTTACTACTCCCCGTATACATAAACTTGATTATCAACAATAAAGAATCACATACCCAGTCCTCATCTATCATGAAATATCAAATGCATTGTTCATTTGGCCAATGTCTACCAAAATAGGACCATAGTTTGACATAATTACATTGATATGAGAAACAAAAAAACCAAGAAAATGAAAAATTTGAACCCAAAAATTTAATGGGTTGGGGTCCACTGGTGTCTTCATCCTCGGAACACCTCGACATCAAGAAGACTTGCCTCTCCTCCCTTTCTATTATCTAGGGCCTCAGGTCCCTTGCCACTAATTGCAATGTGCCCATCCCTTCTTCCCCAACCTCCATTTGTTGTGCCATTTGTATGGTTTCTTCGATTATTTTCTCATGCACCATTTATATTGTTTGGTTGTTGATTGTTTCCATCATCTGGAACCCTCCAATAGTTGGCCAATTTGAATTTGAGGACCGACCTATCAAAAATTTCCTTGCTTTGTCTTGAGTTGACGATCTTCTCCCAATCCACTATATAGTCATAGATTATCTTCCACATTCTCTATGCATCCATCTTCCTCGCATGCCTATTTGTCCTGACTTGGTAAAGGAGAAAAGAGTGGAGGTTTGGTGGGTACCCTGGTATTTTTATACAAACCCCTCCATCAGTGTTGAAACCTGACATTGCAAGTTGAGGAAACATTCAAGCCCTTGCCTCCATTCCACCTTCACACATCTCATCACCACTCTTCAAACCTCTAAGATACCACTGAATTTGATCCACCAAGTACAAAAGAGGGAGAAAATATCAATGTTTGAATGAGGTTTGTATTCTACAATCAAGAAATCAATACCCAGTAACCCCCAAACCATGATGAGGAAGTAGGGGTCATTCTTGGTGAAAATGTGCTTCAATCTCTCTATGGAGACTCGACCCCAAAAATCCATATGTTGTTTGTTCATCCTGAGACTGAAATTTTCCTCCATCTATCAAAAAATGTAAAATTCCACCTTTCCTCCATTTATATGCGTGGTTTCTGAGAAGAATGAGCATTTAATCAATGTCCTTCAAACATGAGAAATCACTTATTATCATTCCTCGACATTGAAGGATGCTCACATCACCACATACTTCATCAACTGTCTATTCATTTTTTTATATTAAGTTTATTTAAGCTCCCATTTCAGGAATCAAACACAAGATCATACTATTACAAAGAGAAGCAGCAACTAGTGCACTGCAGACCAATGCCCTGTCTATTCATTTTCCAAACAAATATACACCACATTATGTCATCTTTCCATTTGTAACACCACTTTATTTCAATGATCATGTCCTTGATGAGTAGGATGCCACATCACTACATCACCCCTATTGATAAAATTATTTCTATCGCCAATTTGGACAAGGAATCAACCAACGAGTTACCTGATGGAATGACAAGGTGAGAGAATCCCCAAAGGATATGTCCAACCTTGTAGAGAGAGTAAACATAACATAAAAAACAAAGAACTTGACACAATAAGATGCAATAAATGCTTTATTAATCATAATTTAATCATGCATGTCAGGCTATAAGACCTTCCCGGTTTTGGCTACATACAAAGAAAACAACTCTAAGATCTATACCAAAGATCTCTGCAAGCTTCAGGTCAATAGCCCATTTCTATACATTCTCTAACTTACTTTTTCTTACCCTCTAACACAAAACCAAGCCCTACTTTTATACAAAACCATGACCATAATTCGACACAAGAAATAACATTCCCCAAAGCAAGAAATGTCTTACAAATATAGGTCCAGCCCTATATAAAAATAACATAAGAAGAAGCGATCACATCAAAAAATCCATGAAGGAACCAGGATCCACACGCTAAGATCGCAATGACTAAGAATCCCACAATCTCAATTGCAACACAAATCTCCAGGTAAGTCCACGCCAGTGGTGAACACGTTACCCACAACCATAAAGAGAAATAAATCTCAACACGCGATCAACCCCAAGATATGTGATTATAGGAAAATTATCCAAGAACACTCCAGAACAAGAATCCATGAGCGCAACTCTTAACTCGTACAGAAAATTAGACCACACCCAAACCTATCAACCAATCAGAAGAATAGGAAAACAAACACTGCCTAATCACATAATCTTCCATATCTTGAACAAGATAAAATCAAATAAGGTGCTATCACAAAAAATAATGCAAAGTATTTTTAATAATGTGCTAGTATGAGAACAACAACTAAAGATCTAGATGGACCAACCACAACCAGAAATACAGAAACTGCCAACTGTAACCCAAACTCACAGAACGATGCAAGATTTCCAATAAACCAAGGATGCTCCTACATCATACACCCCAAGTGATTAAATATTTTCCATAAGAGCAGCTTATGAAAATTTGAAGGGATTCAAGACAGAGATCCCATGTTCATTCTTAATCCACATGTTCTCTGCATCTTCTATTTGCATTGTCATTCCACCCTTCTCAGTCAAATATTGCAAATGACTTTGCCTATCATTCTTCTACCCATGCCTTCTACCTGAACCAGATGTACCAATAGGACAAGATCCAATTGAATCTTGTTATGCTTCCTTTTACCACTAGAACCCTCTAATTTTCCTTCAAATCTCTGAACCTTGATGCATGTACTAACCTCTGCAGTCATCTCATATCTCCTTCCAATGCTCAAGTTCCTCATTCTTTTGTCTTCATCCTTCAAAGGAGTCAAAGTAATTTTTTGTCCATCTTTTAGGATAGTAATGAAATTTATTTTACAATCATGAATAGCCTCTCTATAATACTTCCAAGGTATACCAAGTAAAACATGAAAAGAAATCGTATTCACAATGTCACATAAGAATTCATCCCTATAAGGACCAATATGAAAACTTACCATGCACTGTTCCTTAACCTATGTTGCATGATCTTCTTGTAACCAACTAATCCTATTAGGACAAGGATGTTTCAACCTCTTCAAACTAAGCTTCTGAACTATCTCCTCAGAAACCAAGTTATCAATACTTCCTCCATCAACAATCACCTTACAATATTTACCACCAGGCTTACACATAGTCCTGAATAAATTTCTTCTTTGACAAGGATCAACTTGCTTCTTGGTCAACAATGTTCTTATAAGCATAAGATTCTCACCACCCTCAGGTTCAACCATGTTCTCAACAATAACAGGATCCTCCTAAGCCACAAGACTTTGTTTATACATTAAAATCTCTATGTCCATTCTCTCCACACTTAAAACAAGTTCCTCTAAACCAATTCTTGTTATCTCTCTTACAATCATCACTCCTAGGTACAACTAATTTAACTTATTCAACATGCTTATCTTTCTCCTTCCCTTTTTTATCTTTTCCTCTAAAGTTACCCTAATTTCTCTTCTTCAACTTATCTTCGACCTTCAAAGCATACTGATAAGCATCTTCAACTGTACCAATCTTCAACATACTCAACTCATCTTGTATGTGATATCTCAAACCATTAACATATCTAGAAACCTTCTCTTTAGTAAAATCTCTATGTCCATATGTAATGGTCAACTTGTATACTCCTTAGTATAATCCTTCATACTAACATCTTTCTGCTTCAAATTCTGCAACTTCTTAAAAAATCCCAATTCATAATCCTCAGGTATGAACTTGGCTTTAAATTTAGTAACCATATGCTTCTATCTAGTAATCTTCAATTCTCCTTCATCTTCTCTATTCTTTTGCAACTCCTTCCATCAAAAAGAAACATATCCTTTCAACTTGTCTATGTCAATCTAACCCTCAAAGGATCACAAATGTCTTCAAGCTCAAAGTAGTCTTCTAGCTCTCCTATCAAATCAATTAGGTCTTAAGGATTCAATGTACCCGAGAAATTAGATATGACCAAAATTCAGTCTAGCAATATTTCTCATCAACCTATCAGATCCATCTTCAGTGGCAAATCTAGCAATCTCTACACATCTGAATTCATCATCAGCTTCCTCATAAGCATCTTTTGTTCTAGGACCTCTCTGTAAACCAGCAACAACATTTTTGATACCTTCCATGACTCCATTCCTTAATACATTCATTTAATTATAGATCTCACCTCTTAGATAATCTTTCATCTAATCAATCATCCTAGGGTTTAGTCTTCTAGGAGGCATCTTCAAAACCTCAAGTGAAACTAATCTAAGTTATGACCACCTTGTATAGTCCTTAAGTTGATGCGAGCCAGAGCTTCATGTTAGTAATAACTGAGGGGGGGGGGGGGAATCAGTGGACTCAANAATCTAAGTTATGACCACCTTGTATAGTCCTTAAGTTGATGCGAGCCAGAGCTTCATGTTAGTAATAACTGAGGGGGGGGGGGTGAATCAGTGGACTCAAAAATTTATCCTTCAAACTTAACCACCAATCTATAAACCTTAGATTATTATTTCCCTACAAGATGCATGCCATGAAATACTTATAATGATTAACTATTTGTCGGTTTTCTTTGTCTTTCCTTATTATTTCTTGATTACCGATAAGTAGCATAACTATTTACTGAAACTTAGTAAATAAGCAGAGTATACCGATCAATCCAGTGTTGACTATGTCAGATAAAAAAAAATAAAGAAATGAATCATACACACATAACACATGAATTTTAATGTGGAAACCCTGTTAGGAGAAAAACCCCTAGGACCGGTACCCCAAATTTTCACTCTTTTGAAGTGAGCCCTGTTAGGAGCCAACCCTATCAAAGGTTACAAACACACAGTTAAGTGAGACCTTGTTAGAGGATTTTATACATAGAGGTTATCACTTAGTATCAGGCATCTATTGCTACCATCCTTGAATCAACCTCCTTCTTAGATTGTCAATAGGTATCGGGCAAGTCTAATGCTACTTTCATGAATCAACCTTTTTGGCACTCCTTGGGATGTACCTCAATATATAGAAGACTATTAAGTCCTACTCGGTTAAGAGACTTGATGCTTCAATGGTTAAATTGAAACACTATGACCTATTCATGATGCAACTTTGAATTGTAGATTTTTAGATCTATTTAAGTACATTACCTCTCTTATCAATGTATCAATTCAATTCTTTGTGCTCCACACTTTCTGCCTGTGATGTTGTGCTCACTGTTCGTCGGTGTCTGCAGAATTCCTTAGCTCTCCTTCAGCTTGATTGATTAGGACTATATGAAGTTGTTCTTCATTAGTTTCTCTTCAGCATCCTCTTTCTATTAACTCCCCTTAATCCCATTCGTAAATGAATTAAGCTTGTCTCCTATATAGACATGATATTCACTATTTCTTAATTCTTGATTCTTGGCGTGAAAAAAAATCTAGCCAATTAGATTTAAAGCATAACTCCTGATTTGTCTCATAATTATCTTCTTGCCAACTATACAAATCATCTTTAAATCAATCACTTAACTCTGGTCGAATAAAAGAAAACAACCAGTTAAATCTATCTTTAGCTCTTTCCAGCTAGATATTTTGTCATTTTCTGAACTCTCTATTACGTCGGTCACCTCTGTAGTTAGTTGTCAGTGAAAACTGATAGTTCTGTCGGTGAGACTCTAGTTAGCTTCAGGATCTCCATCTGTCGAGCATCATTGGAATTTTACTCGTTGGGCAACCTTCTGAATTTTCTCATCGGGAAACCTATGGTTTTGCTTTGTCGGGCAACACTATACTTCTGATCGTCGGGTATCACTGTGACTGTTCTTCTTTGCTCTGACCGTCGGTTTTGTTTGTCACTAAGTGAATAATTTAATTTTATGCATTTCTAAAAGCATAACCTTTGTTCCATTGATTCTCTGAAGTCTTTGGCATTATTTACATGACCGTACAGATGATATCAAGTTGACATCAAGGACAATACAAACCATTAACTATTTTAATGCCTTGCATTATCTTCAACTTAACATTATCAAACATTCAATTAGTTACATGTCATCAATCTCTCCCTTTGTAATTTATGGCAACATACTATATTATCACACTAATATTTCTAATACAATATGAAATACAATAGTTGAGATTCATCAAACTACCAAACTTTTTGTTCTGTCAACCGATAAATGTCTGACCATCGGTAAGCTCTGTTTTAGCTTAGATTTGATTCTTGCAGCTCTCTATCTTCTAATGTTTTGAGTCCTCTCCTTGTGTCAAATTTTCTCCTTTGATTGTTCTCTCTTTTAATGTCTTTTTCTCTTGTCAGCAACTCTCCATTTGTATAATCTTTCATACAATTTCTCTCCCTAAGGATATAATCTCTCCCTGTTGGAATAATATGATAGTGGATAGATTTGATAATATGGATAATTTCTCTCCCTTTGACAACAATCCCAAACAAATATCTTGCAAATATCTGACATTCATGTCAAATAATCATTTCTCTCCATCCATAATATATTCCTTGAATTTCCCTTATCCATCAGCAATATGTCAATATGCCCGGTGCTCGGTGAAGATATATACCTGTCTGTATATAGATGTAGCTTTAAAGTTCATCTTTTTGCTTGCATCAACATTAATGATATTTTGATAATATGTAGGCTGATGCAGCCTTCAATCATTTTACTGACTGGTAGACAAGGGTTTGACCCCTAGTCTCTTTCTCAAGTACTCAAATGTATCCTTGGGCAGTGGCTCGGTGAAGATATCGGCCAATTGTTCTTTTGATTGCACATACTCAAGTATAAATTCCTTTTCTTGAACTTGTTCTCTCAAATAATGATACTTGATGGCAATGTGTTTATTCTTAGAATGCATGACTAGATTCTTAGAAATGTTTATTGCATTTTTGTTATCACAACAGATAATCACTGGTTCTAAGATCTTCATATGCATACCTTCCAATAACTGTTTGATCCATGCAATATTTGAGCAATTTGCAGCAGCAACAACATACTCTACTTCTACAGTAGACTAAGAGATGCATCCTTGCTTCTTGCTTATCCATGTGACAAGTCTGTCACCCATAAAGAATGTTCCTCTAGTTGTGCTCTTCCGATCATCAAGATTTCCAGCTCAATCAGCATCGGTAAACACCTTAAGTTCAAATTTTCCTTCTCTTCTATACCATAAGCCATATTCCACAGTATTCTTCAGATATCTTATAATTCTTTTCATAGCAGTCATGTGATTATCTGGGGTTAGAAGAAAATCTAGCAACTATTCCTAGTGCATGTGCAATATCTGGTCTAGTGTGTACAACATACATGAGTTTTCCAATCATTGATCTGTACAAAGTCTGATTTACCTCTATTGTCTTGTCCTCCTTTTTCAACTTACATCCAGTAGCCATCGGTATTCCAACTGGTTTGGAATCTTCCATCTTGAATATTTTCAGGACCTCTTTAATGTATTTGGACTGTGTAATGAAAATACCTTCACTTTGTTGAATGATCTATAGACCAAGAAAGAACTTGATCTCTCCAAACATAGACATCTCAAACTCTTTTCTCATCTCATTAGAAAATGATTTGCATAGCATATCATTGCCTCCAAATATGATGTCATCAACAAACATTTCAACAATCAAAGTGTTAGCATCAGTATCTTCCTTTAAATAAAGATTACTGTTTTCACTAGTCCTTACAAATCCAATACTTATAAGATAGGAATGAATTCATTCATACCAGGCTCTTGGAGTTTGTTTCAATCTATACAAGGCTTTGTGAAGTCTACATACCATGTTTCTCTTGTCTTGATCGACAAACCCTTTTGGTTGCTCAATGTATACCTCTTCTTCAAGTATTCCATTTAGGAATGCTGACTTGACATCTATTTGATATACCTTGAATCCTTTGAATGCAGCATAAGCAAGTAGTATTGTTACACCTTCTATCCTAGTGTTGTGTGCTTGAATGTGACCTCTAAATCAGGCACAAACTCAACATATTCCTTACTCAATCGTTCAATTCACACAAACAAACATAAATTGTTCACCTTGAAAATTCGATTGAAGTGACTTGTTGCCTCCTAATTAGTTGGGGATGTCGAATTTACTCTCAGAACGAGAGCCAACAACCTTGACCATTACTAACATGGAGGATTTATAAAGCATGAGAGGTAAGCAAATTGTAACTAATCTATGAAAGGAAATGCAATTAATCTAGAAATGAATTGCTCTTAATCTAGAATTGAAATGCTATTAATCTAGAATTGAAATGCTATTAAACTAGAAAGCTTGAAAGATGATGAAATTGAGATGCTAGATATGTAAATGAATTGCATTAAGAATCAATATATTATTAATCCAAATGAAATTAATCTAATTATGCAATAAAGCTCAAAAGCATAAGAATCAATACAAATTTCACTATAAATTTGATGCTCTCTAAATCATCCTCTCAAATGAAGAAAATGAGGTCCAATATATAGAAAACCATGGAAAGAGGGTGAAGAGTTTCTTGAAAAGAAACGGTTGCCTCTTACTTCCATTTGAGACAAAAATGCAAGAATTATCTAATTAAAAGAGTGGATTATTGCCACATGAGTGACCTTTCATATAGAATTATGGAATTCTTTTTGAGGATAATCCATTCAATCAATTAACTAACTATTCAATTCCTTTTGATGTATATTAGCTAAAGGGGTGGATTTAATTTAATTTAAAATCACTTGGGACTTTAGAATTAAATTAATTAATCATAGGGATTTTTAGCTAATAAACCTTGATAATTTAGGAATTAAATATAATGTCAGATTTATGCAAATTTAGGTTTTCTGCATTTGAGACTAAGTCAATTAAAGTCAATTAGGAGGAGAATTTGCCTAGTACAATAGGACTTCGATGATAATAAAATTGAAGGAACGCACCAAAATTGATTAGGAATTATAAGGTACCAATTTTGAGGTGTTACATTTTTCCCCTCTTTGAATTGATGTGCGAGTAGCGCATTGATTCAAAGAATAGTCTGTTGTGAAGATGAAGATTTTAGAAGTCTAGGTTAGGTTGCCAAGACACCGATCAGAACGAGAAGCAGAATCAATCGAGAGAAGATCAGAATCGGGGTTAGATTGCCCCAATGTCCATTGATAGCTGATGAAGATCTAGGACTATCTCTAGAATCAAGGTTAGATTGCCCCAATACGAAGGTTAGCCTTCCGAGATCCAGGTTAGGTTGCCTAGATAACAGTCTAAAGAAATTTTGAGAGTCGTCTCCATAACAAAGCATAACTTTCAGGAATTAGGGTTAGATTTCCCCAATACCTAATGAGATTTCAAGAATCATCTCCAAAACAAAACTTGATTCTTGAGGATCTGAGTTAGATTGCTCAGATACCTAGAAAGATAGATGGCAAGATGACAAGATGAGAGACATCAAGATGCCCCTAGAGATTCAAGATCATGGAATATCTAATTTTGACCATAAGGTATGAAAAACTGAATATGCCCCAAGTGATGAGATGCCCCTAGCGATGGGGATTTTTTATTCATATAAGACTAATTAGAGAATGATGCGAAAATGATTCAATGATGCAATCATCCTGCCCCCTCGGGAGCGAAATCGAAAAATGACACATCATAAAGATGAGAGCGAGAAATCGCAGATAGAAACAAGATCGAAGATCCAGAGAGATCCAGAGATAGAACAAGACAAGACAAAATCAATTTGAAGCGATCAAGGAGTCCTACTGACTAGGTTTGACCATAGTTGACCAAAATTGACTAGAGTTGACTTTGATGAAAAGATTGCAGAAGCCAAGAAAATGATAACAAAAGATAATTCTGACAAGAAAGCAATGTCAGAAAATTGACTACACAAGCATCCGATCGCGTCGGTCCCAAAATTTTAAAATGCGATTTCGAGCTGCTTAGGAATGTCAGATTTCGATTTCGATCACCAAAATGGATTTAGAATGGTCCATTTAGCCAAGAGTGCAATTTTTGCGAAAAACAGAGCACTTTGAAAAATTAGGTCAAAGGCTATATAAGGCCCGGAGGGGTCATTTTCAAATCATTATTCACCTTTTTGACTTTAGTGATGGCGAAGGCTCCAGCTAACATTGATAGCATTCTCGTGCATCTACACCGATTCAAGCGCTCCCAACGACACAACCGGCCACCGGAGTATGACGCACCTGTAAGTAATCGTAACATAATCTAGCATTTCAAAAAAAATAATCAATTTTATAGCATTTTAACATGTTTTAAGCCTTTTTAAAGTCTGTCGTGTCTAATCTCGCGGGAGGAAACAGTTTCCTCGTGCCGGCCTAGGTCTCCTTTCGCGCGAGGAATCAGATTCCTCGCGCAGGTTAGGGGTTCCTCGCACAGGCCCCTTCCCTGCGCTCGCGCGAAGAGCGCACTTGCGCCGCGCGAGATTTCAGAAATCTCGCGTGAGTCAGAAAGCTCACACGGGAAAAGAGTTTCCTCACATGGGCAACTTGCCAAATTCAAAAAGTTGTCATTTTTTATGTCACAGAGTCAGCCAGTTGCAATATCTCAAAACTGTATGTAGGATAGGTCCATAGTTGTATTTGTTGTCTTTGCTTTGAAAAATCATCATGTTGAAGTACTAATCCAATTTTGTTGCTTGCTTTGCATGTTGACTTCCCTGACATCGGTTTCTGATCACATCATCCTGTCATGGGTGAGATACTTCAGAGGCTATTAGATGCTGATGGTGCCCACATTGATGGGCTCAGATTATCATACCTTTGTGATGTACCCGATATTCAGGTAAATCACGGTTTACGGGGTGCCTTAGTCGAGCATTTCCATTCAAAGACGAACACCTTCACTTGCCACAGGGGGAGATAACGGTCACTCCCGAGGACATATACAATATTTTGAGAGTGTCTTTCCACGGAGCTCGTGTGGAGTACGACACTCAGCCCAGAGCAGGTACATATGCTTTGAGAGCAGTCTTTTAGGATGATCTAGTGATGGGTCAGGCCATCTCGTGGGAGGATTTGATTCACAGCTACAACAGAGATTACCCACTGGCGGTTGTGTTGGCGTTGTTCCTGAGTTGCCACTTGGTTCCCGATCGCGGTCAGCATGGGTTAGAGTGTGGTTGGGGAGGCATGTTGCAAAATATGTTGGCCACACCTACAGTTACTCTCAGATGGGGCGAGTGTATGCTTGCTTAGATGTACCATGAGATGCAAGAGATTGTGTATCAAGGTGCATGGACCATGGCAGCAGGAGTCGTCATCCTTTAGATCTGGGCCTGGGAGAACCTTCCCATATGCAGGCCGATATTCCATGACACACAGTAGCCTCTGGAGCCATACATATATAGATACACAGGTCCTATGACCCAGCCCGCATTAGGTAAGATAGAGTAGTGGTGGTCGCAGATAGATGACATGGCAGCAGTCATATGGCGGCCTTGGATAGCCACAGAGGTGTGGGATGAAGCTTGACATGAGTTGTCATATATGTTTTGTTCACATCCTTTGATTGGGCGTACCATCAACATCATTGAGCGCTTCTTGCTCATGTGAGTATTGCGCTAGTTCGGGAGACCATAGGATGTCTCTCAGGAGTTTTGTACTTATGCCCGATTCGTCGATGAGACGAAGAAGGGTTGGCAGATATAGCTCGACAGGGGCCATAGTATGATCGATGCTTGAGTACCACCAGCTAGGTGGGATTATATGGTCGAGGTGACGAATGCAAGTATGACACCTGCATACAGAGATCACAAGTTAGCTCATCCATTCCCCAGATTTACAGCTCCATTTGGTCCAATACCTTATGTACAGTAGGCGGTATGACCACCACCACAGCAACAGGTGCCTCCACAAGTACAACAACCACAGCAGCCACCCTTACAATAGCAGGAGAGGGTAGTACAACCGTGGACCTCTCAGACTGATATCCCTATTAGACCTATGGGGTCAGATGCAGGTGTCAGGCCTAGTGGCAGTCAGGATAGAGCCGTTGAGCAAGGAGATGATACCATCATGGCTGATGTTGTTCTGACTGATCCACCAGCAGGCAGACATGTAGCGCAGTTACAGGAGGCTCTCCGGAGAGTCAGAGAGAGAGCCAAACAGTCACAGAGGGAGTGAGACGAACTCCATACATAGGTGATAATTCAGGAGACGCAAATATCTGAGCAAGACCAGGAGTTATGAGAGTCACTGGCCAGATCACAGATAGAGACTAGATATGAGGTTTCTCAGGCATCTTATTACTATGCTTCTTAGACTATCACAGTACCTGAGGCAGTGGATTAGATTTAGTCATTTTCTGAGTATGCTGGAGCACGGGCCGCTCCACTGAGACCACCTCCACTGGGTACACCTTCTCAG
>MU223771.1:424455-442760 GCA_018584345.1 Thuja plicata | reverse complement strand
TATATATATATATATATATATATGAGCTCGATTTTGGCATCATTGTACTTGTTTATATATTGCTTTAGATGTGTATGTCTTATGAGATGTTTCTTATATGATTTAGATGTATGGATTAGAAATGTATGCCATGTATGAATATGCAAAAGTTTATGCACATGTTTATGGATATATAAATGCAAATGAATGTATGGAAATGTATGTAATGCAACAAATGCAATGGTACTAATCATCTCATGCAGGATATTGCAATATACAATAGGTACTAACCAAAAAGAATAAGAATGAAGATTGAGAGCGAGCATCGGACACTTGTGTAGTCGAGAGGAAGCCATGATGAAAGATAAGGACCTTTGAAGAATGAGAAGACAATGAAGAGAGCACCAAAACTGCCGCGATGCAAGCCTAAGCTAAATGCAACCCTAAGACTTGGTTGTTGGAATCATCGTATTTATCATCATCAAGTGCTTTTGGATCATCGGAGTCAATATAATCCTTACTGGTGCCGCTACAACCATAAGGATATGAATATGACTTTCATCGGATAAAATGTAGGAAAGGAACATAAGCACCGAGGCACAAAAGCCAAGGTGACTTGAACATTGTTTCTAGTTTGATATAGTAAAAGTTTGCAAGTAAACAAACAAAGCAATAACAGTCAGGGAGATAGTTCCAACCTCCTCTTGGCGTACAAATAAATAAGATCGAGGGATGTGAGGCTTTTCCACCTTAATGCAGAAGCTCTTATCACATACACCATGTTTATTTGGCGCTGTCGGATCATTGAAACCACACCCACAAGCAGTAGACAAAGAAAATATCAGTGACATTCATGAGAATAGACAACATACAAAGAAAGAGTCAATCACAGCTCAGCATGTTTCAAGGCTTACGAATGTGCCTATGTTTAGGGTGTTGAAAAACACCGTTATGCTTGTGAGAGCAATGTGTTTGATTGCTATTGAGAGATGTTTACATGCGAGATATCCAACGTGTGTTGAAAAACACAAATGTGTCCAAAGAGAGCATTGAAAAACACTATTTGATTAGGGTGTTGAGAAACACCAATTTGTGCCAGTTGAAAGTTGTCCTTTAGAACTGACAATATTACTGACTCGAGTGCAAACCGAAGAGCGATCTAAGTAGGGAACCATGCCCCCAAGTAACGAATGAATTGAAGTCAAATATGTAGATAATGAGTCAATGTGAGAAATCTCAGTAATATAGCAATAGTAGGCAGATGCAGTGAGAACCACTGGTGACTGTCGTGAGAGAGATTCTCAAGCATAAAGATTGATGCGAGATCTAGGCATCAGTAGGTAGATGCAGTGAGAACCACTGGTGACTGATGCGAAGAGGAGAAAGACTCCAAAAGATAGGACAATTCCCCCTAGACCAGGAAGATTCCCCCAAGTGTAACCAATTTCAATCCATGTGAAGTCGAGCAAAATCTCGAAGATGACTGAGAGCAAATGCATGAGCAAGATAAAGCAGGAAAGCAAACTAAAGCAGGAAAGCAGAATAGAAAATGCAAGAAAGCCAAGAGATGCTGCGACAGATAGAGCATTGCAGAACAAGAGGCGCCTGTTTACCAAGTTTTCACCATCTTGGCAGAAATTCTATTTTTGCTAACATGACGCCTGTTTACCAGGTTTTCATCAATGACACATTTTTCTCTTTTTTTCTTTTTTTGTATTTTCAATTTTTTTTGTACTTTTCTTTTTTTTATTTTTTTGTATTTTTTGACTTTTCATTTTTTTGGGTATTATCAAGGTGCCTATTTACCAGGTTTTCACCAGGACAATAGATACATCAAAGCGCCTGCTTGCCAATTTTTCACTAAGATGATCATTTTTTGGGACATTTTACAATTTTTAGGATTTTCTCAAAATAAAGTATGTACATGAGCATGCAAAAGATATCTCAACTGTAGAACTTTTTTGGGTGACGAGCGTTGATGGGCTCTTTGATTTGTTCACCCTCTGTAGTGGAGAGCTGATAAGCGCTAGACCCAAATACTACAGTAATAATATAAGGACCAAGCCAGTTTGGCTCAAAATTTCCTTTCTGAATCCGTTGTTGTTGATTCTTAGGGTTCTCTCTCAGGACGAGATCACCCATTTGGAAGTCTCTTGGTCCAACCTTCTTGTTATAGCTCTTAGATATCCTCTTTTGATATGCTCTGAGATGGTCGAACACCACCTTCCAACGTTCATCCAGCAGTTCAAGCTCTTGTAGCTGAGATATTCTGATGTCAGCATCGGTGATGAGGCCTTTCAGAGAGACTTACAAGGTAGGAATCTCAACCTCAATAGGCAGTACTACATCTGCACCATAAACTAAAGCAAAGGGTGTGGCCCCTGTTGAGTTCTTATACTAGTGCGATAGGCCCATAAAGCCAGATTAATCTGGAGATGCCAATCTTGTCCAAATTTATGTATTGTACAGTGCAGGATCTTGAGAATTGTCTTGTTGGAAGCTTCAGCCTGTCCATTACCCTGGGGGTAATAAATAGAAGACTAATGTTGAATAATCTTGAACTTAGTGCACAAATTTGTCAGATATTTTTTCTTGAATTTTCCTCCATTGTCACTGATTATAGAGGAGGGTACACCATATCTACAGATGATGTAGTTTAATATAAAAATGGCAACAAACTTGCCATCAGCTACATTGAGAGGTACTGCCTCAACCCATTTAGTAAAATAATCTATGGCAGTAATGATGTATTTATGTCCTCTCAAAGAAGATGGATATATCTAACCCACTAAGTTGAAGGCCCACTATTGAAATGGCCAGAAAGTGATGAAGGGAATAAGCTCCTTGGCTGGAGCATGAATCATATTACCATGTAGTTGACATTGTTTGCAAGACTTAGCAAACTGTGTAGCTTCCTTTTCCATATCAGGCCAATAGTAACCAGCTCTAATAAGTTTACGAGCCAGTGTCAGACCATTTGAGTGAGAACCACAAATGCCTTCATGTACTTCTTCTAACGCGCATTTGGACTCATCGGGTTCTAGACACCTAAGGAGGGTACCGTCTAGACCTCGTCTATACAAGTCAATAGCTACGATGACATATCGTGAAGCACTTCCGATTAGGTGACATTTTTCATTTCTAGTATATGTGTCCGGAATAATTTGGTCACGAAGATAAGAATAGATGTGGTGGTAGCGGGATGAATTTTGTCCAATGACTGAATAGATCATCCGGGAGTCAGAAGAGTCATAGGCAGGGTAGCATAATGTCTCCACTAAGAATTCATGTCTGAAATCATTTTCTGGCATTTGTAACATAGAATCCAGAGTAGCCATAGCATCAGCTACTTTATTCTCCACCCTGGGAATTTGCTGAAAAGTAACATGTGCAAAGTATTTTTTAAGGCTGTCAACCATCTTTTTATAGGGCACTAGCTTTTCATCTTTTTTCTGATAGATTTCGTTCACTTGATTGATAACCAGTTGTGAGTCTCCAGAGACTTTTATCTCATCAACTCACCGTTGAATAGTGATCTTTAGTCCATTGATCAAAGCTTCATAATCAGCAGTGTTATTGGTACAAGGAAACATTGTTTTGTATGCCTTTGGTAAGGAATACCGCTGAGGTGTAATAAACAAAATTCCAGCTCCTGACCCCTATTGGGTGAAGGATCCATCAAATAACATTGTCCATGTCTGATGCGTGAGAAGCATGATGGACTCATCTAGAAATTCAATGTGCAATGGTTGATGATCTACTAGAGGTGTTTCTGCCAACTGATCTGCAATCGCCTGTCCTTTAATGGCTTTTCTCTCAACATATTCAATATCAAACTCACTAAGGAGCATGACCCATTTAGCTAGTCTATCTGTGAGGGTAGCTTTACTAAGTAAGTATTTCAATGGATCAATTTTTGCAATTAACCTTGTAGTGTGGACCAACATGTAGTTTCATAGCCAACATGTAGTTTCATAACTTCTGGGAAGCAAACACCACTGCTAAGCAAGATTTCTCAATTACAAAATAATTCATTTCATAAGAGACCAATGTTCTGGTGATATAATAAATGGATCTTTCTTTATTAGTTTGATCTTCTTGGGCCAATAGAGCACCCAGAGATGTTTTTGTAGCTGAGATATATAAGATCAAGAGCTTCCCCTGAATAGGAGGCATCAACACAGGCGGGTTAGCTAGATATTGTTTGATATGTTGAAAGCCTTGTTCACATTCCTTGTTCCATTCATAAGTCACACCTTTATGCAGAGTTTTGGTGAATGGTTGTGACTTGTCAGCTAGTTGCGATATGAAATACCTGATAGATTGGAGCCGACCTTGGAGACCTCTTATTTGTTTGATATTACGAGGTGGAGGCATTTCTATAATAGCTTGTACCTTTTCCAGATCCACCTTGATTCCCTTCACAGAGATGATATAGCCTATTAATTTTCCTGAAGTAACCCCAAATGCACATTTCTTAGGGTTAAGACGCAACCTGAATTTTTCCATATCCATACGATCTAGTATGGGATCTAGATCAGTGAGATGTGTCTTTCTATCCATACTTTTAGAAAGTGTGTCATCCACGTAGTCCTCCATTGTCCTATGCATCATGTCATGAAATATGGTAGTGATAGCTCTTTGATAAGTAGCTCTAGCATTTTTTAGACCAAAAGGCATAACATTCCAGCAGAATGTACCCCATGCACAAGTAAAAGCAGTTTTCTCTTGGTCCTCTGGCATAATTTTGATTTGATTATAGCCAAAAAAACCATCCATTAGTGAATACATCTCATATCATGTTGTCATATCCACGATCATGTCAATGTTGGGAAGTGGAAAATCATCTTTTGGACATGCCAAATTTAAGTCTCTAAAGTCAGTGCAGACCCTAATAGATTTGTCATGTTTAGTCACTGGGACTATATTAGAGATCCACTCTGCATAATCAATTGTTTGGATGAACCCAACTTTTAGAAGTTTTTCCAATTCTGCCTTGATCAGTAGAGCCACATGTGGGTGCATCTTTCTAAGTTTTTGTTTGACTGGTTTCACACCTGGAGCTATTGATAAGTGGTGCATGATGAGATCAAGATCCACACCCGGCATGTCAGAATATGTCCATGCAAAATTTATCTTTTTCTCCTGGAAGAAGTCTATGAATTCCTTAAGTTCTTCTGTAGATAATGATTTGGCCACATGAATGATGTGTGGATGTTCTTCTATTCCCAGATTTACCAGCTGAGTTGGCTCAATTAATACTGATGAACGTTCCTGGAAGTGACTCAGAAGCACATCAACTATCTCATCCTTAGGTACCTCAGAGAGGTTTTCACCTTCGGATACGTCTTTTATTTTTAATTTTTTTGGCTCTGATACTGCCAC
The DNA here is from genome assembly GCA_018584345.1 of Thuja plicata. Lineage (NCBI taxonomy): Eukaryota > Viridiplantae > Streptophyta > Pinopsida > Cupressales > Cupressaceae > Thuja > Thuja plicata. Next base: position 437,396 of record MU223771.1, on the reverse strand, counting down.
AATGTGGTTTTCACCATCAGAGCGTCTATTTTTTCTTCTTTTAATTTTGTGACTAAGATACTTGATGTCAGCCTCGGTCATGTTGACACTTTCTTCACTAGTGGAGGATGTCATAGGTTCAACAACATGAAGGTAGCAGGCTAGGGCGTAATCATTTTGGAATGTAAGGACTTTATTGGATGAAGAAGGGGAATTCTAGTCTATTAACTCAGGATGTTGGAGTGAAAGAGATGTGACGGGTTCCAGTGCATTCATGGTGTAGTCGTCAAAAGTGTTGACTAGCAAGCTGAGAGCTAAATCGATCTCATCTAAAGGTGTGTTCGAATCCTACTGACCCCAAATGACCGAAGTAGAAGACATGTTAACATTTAGGGACTCAGACTCATTAGACATTTCACTAGACCCCTCACTTACATCGAGAAGTTTTTCATAAGATCCTTCTGACAAAATATCAAACTCATATTCATGAGAGTCTGTATCCAAACTCTGACTTGGGTGCTTGCACCATGAAGGTTTAGGAGTTCTTGCAATACCAGCCCGTTCTCACGCCAACCATTCTTGAAACTCTGGTGGTACGTATCTTTCACCTTGGAAACTAGGATCTTGCAACAGTTTCCATTGTTCATAGGTTAGTGCATCAAGTGGAGTGGTTTTATCAGAATCACTGTCACTCTAAACTGTACTAGCACATGGTAAAAAATTATCTGGCTCAGCAAAAAATGCTGCCAGGTTTGGAGGAATGGGATAAGGAAAGCAATCCTCATCGGAGCTATCTTCTATGGAGTCGACTATAGTTGTACCTTTAGGTTCTGGTGAACGCTCTAATTTTGGCACAAATTTGTTTATCCCTAGATGGAATAGGATCTTTTTGAAACCTAAACCAGTGGTGTCTTTTGTCTTTTGACCTATAGCTTTAATGGGTTCCAACAATCCATTACCATTCACCCCTATTGGGCCACTCCCTTTGTACCCAATGCGTTTCATAATCTTAAGACCTTCATTGTTGGGATTTAGTTCACGAGTCAGGGTAGTCTATTCAGCTATGTTCTTTCCTTTGCAAAGCCAAGCCTTAATATCTCTTTCCTCATCTTCATCTTCTAATTGTGTAGAAGACTGTACAAAGACACCATCATAAACTACCTCAGGAGGAGTAGAAGATTTTTTGTTCTCAGAAGGTCTCCCATAAGAATGAGGAGATGGAGGTAGAGCTGCTAAAGATAGCACAGGTTCTATTTGATATCCTCCCATGCCTGTGTCTGTTATTTTCAGGGTTTGTTCCATATCTTTGAGCTTGGCATCATAGAGTTCTGTGTATTCTCTATTAGTTGGAACAAGACTATCAGCTGATTGAGTGAGCGCATTACAAGAAGAGCCCATACTAGCAGGAATTGTCACCTCTGTGCCTTGAAAAGAAAACTTAATACACTGATGGTATGTAGAAGGAACCACTTGCATCTCATGAATCCATGGTCTCCCTAGCAAGATATTATATGCAAGAGAAAGATCTAGCACTTGACATGTGACGTCTCTTTCAACTGGTCCAACCTGAATGGGTAGCACAACTAGACCTTTAGATTTTCTCTCTTCTTCATCATAGGCCTTGATGGTAATTATTTTGTGGGAATCTATGTGATCCTCACCATACCCTAGCTGAGTAAGAAAATGAGTGGAGAAAATATTAAGACCAACACCATTATCAATGAGGACGCGACGGACTAGTTGTTTTCCTATCATGACTTCTATGTGCAGAGGAGCATTATGTGGGTGACTAATTAAGTGATCATCTTCTTTAGAGAAGGAAAAATAATGTGGTGAAGTGAAGTGACCCACCATGGATTGAAACTGATCCAGATTGATGTCTTTGGGAACATTAGCTTCTGTGAGAGCTTTGTCCAGAATCTGCCTATGAGCAGGCGAGATCTTCAATAGCTCAAAGATAGTTATCTAAGCATTGGTTCTTTGAAGTTGGTCAAGAATGTTGTAACTAGCAGTAGGAGGCGTAGGGACCACCTTTGTGGTCTTGTTGGTAGAGCCAAGAATAGTCTTAACCCTAGTTTGTTTTGGCACGAATGCAGTAATAGGAGGGTCAGGACCCTTGATAGTGATTTTAGCGCGAGATCTAGTAACAACATTCGCACAATCTTGAGATGTTTTAGATTTAGATAATTGAGACCCATGACCTCTCAAGATGAACGGGGTCTTAGGTTTGGAAGCATTCCTGCTCCCCTTGCTAGTAAACATATTACAATATTCCACTCGCAAAGGCTCAATCATGTTGATAACGTTATCATAAGTGGTATGTGCATAGTTAACTTTGGCATTATTATTCTTAGTGTTGGAGGACTCGCCTTTCTCATGACAAGGAAAGGGATATTTAAACACCTGATGATCCAAATTCTTGTTATGATTCTCCATAATGATAACCTGGTTATCAATCAAATCTTGGACTTTATGACGCAATTGAAGACATGTAGCAGTCTTATGACCTTTATTTTGGTGGTAGTCACAGTACGCATTCTCATTCCACCAATGAGGTCATGGTTGCGGATCATATAGACATTTTTCCAAAGGAGAAAGAATCTAATTTTTCACTAAGGTTTTGAAAACCACATCCAACGGTTCTCCCAAAGAGGTAAATTCACGCTTGAGTCGTGGTGCCCAAGGTTTGTTGCCAGAAAATCTAGAAGGCTGTTGAGTATTGGTTGCAGCCTTTTCAATAGCTTTGGTCACTTGTATACCAGAGGTGAGATTAAAGACCAGTTTTGAAGGAGTTGGAGTCACATTATCGACCACCCCATCATTCACAACATCCCTATTTTTGTTGTAAAACTTCCCCTTGTCTTTGTTGGAAGATGAGGAACCTTGTTTGTTATCTTTATACAAAGTTAATTCACCTTTTTTAACCATAAATGCTTCTATCCTCACAGCTTGTTTTATCATGCTATCAAAATTAAGGGGACCTTGAAGTTGTACTTGATACCCGAAATTAGGGGTGAGATTATCCAAGAAGATATCGAGTTTCTCAGATTCAGGTATTTTGCGAGGGTACTTAGTGCAAAGTTGTCTCCATCTTTGGAGAAATATCAAGAATGGTTCCCCTTGCCTTTGCTTGAGGTTGCAAAGGTCCCTTATGTTGACGGGATGTTGAATATTGTGAGAATAGTGTTGTATGAAGAGATAGGCAATCTCATCAAAAGTCTTGATGCCAGTGGGTAGTCGAGAGAACCACTCCATGGTAGGTCCACCCAAACTTCTTGGAAAAGATGCATCAGATATGTTTGATCATGTATAAACTCCATCGATAGGGCACCAAATTCTCTTAAATGATCCTGAGGATCAGTGGTACCTAGATACTTGTCATATTTGGGGAGTTCCACACCTTTGGGAAAAGGTGGCATAGTAATACTCCTGTCAAAAGGAAAAGGACATATGAGTTCCATTGTGAACTGTTGCGTGGGTTTGTCCTTATCCTTCATAAGTTGGTTGATTTGACCTTGCATGTCTTGAATTATTTTATGCAATTTGGAGGTCTCACTTTCCTCTTCTTTAGCTACAAGTGTTTCCACTTGGAAGTTTGTGAGTAACTTAACTCCTTGTTTTTCTAAATATAGAAAGTATTTTTCTTTGTCTTCTGCGAGGAGTATTTCCATCATTTTGATGAGAGCTTTATTAGACTTTGTAGCATCTATGTCACTTTGAGTTATTGGCTCATCATCATTACCAAGAATTTCATAAATACTATAAGTCTGATCTTGACCTTTATGATGTTGCTCTTCTTGCTGACCTTGTTCATGTTGGGATTGGTCGTGACCTTGCGTGGAATCGAAAGGAGTTGCCATGTTGTTAATGTGAGATTGTGTCATGTGCACCTCTTTAGTATGAGTGTGAGTATCGAGCTGAGAATTCCTAGTCAATGTATTTCTCAGCAAATCAAAAGGATTGAAAGGATCACTAAGACAGCAAGGATCGTTAATAGGATCAACCCAAACGGGTGACTTCCTACAGCCTTGTTGATCTAAAAGAAATGGATTATGTTGATCTTGAAACAAAGGATTAGAATAAAATTGAAGCACTGGTTTCTGATTTGGACTCGAATCGATACTGAACGTGGAAGAGGAATGTGAGGATCCCTCTTGACTATCAAGTTGAACGATGGGTTCAGAATGACCTTTTCCTTGATTGTGAGGTTTACTTCTACCTACTCCAGAACCGCGAATGGGAAAAATATTGCTGCTTCTAGTTGTAACAGGCATAGATGAAGATGAAATAAGAGGAAACTTAAGATCTGACTCAAAACTCTGTCTCTAGAGATATCAAAAAAAAGAAGTAAAAGGCTAGAACAACCAAGGTGTGAGATGCACCCTGCACGAATCATCGAGAGTATGGCTAGAACAGCCGAGATATGATGATTGTGTCTCAAGGTACAAAAACACAAAAAGATAGGATGGAGATAAAGAGACAAGACAAGTTTGAGTAAGAATCAGTCAGTTCGCAACTCAAAATGACCAGTTTCAGATTGCAGACAATAGGGAAACAAGCAATCAGACCCCAGACAAAAGTCAGATCAGGCAGAAAATTCACCAGTTAACGGGAAAAAGCTCGCTATTTTGAATTCTAAGCTATATATTCATGCGAGGAAATGCCTCGCCACATGAGAAAGTGCTCAACTTCATGTGAGACAATGCCGCGCCGTGTGAGAAAGTGCTAGGTTTCTAAAAGTTCACGCGAGAAAACACTAAATTTCAATAGACGGACTCAATTTTCGAGGTAAAAACCAATTTTTGAGACACAATGAGGACTGTTCTCTGAAAAAAATTCTAGGTTGAGGGCAGTTTTATGATGATACAAATCGGCAATCTCAGTTTCAGGGCGACAAGCACTCGTTTACAAACATGAAGTTTCAATCAAGCAATGGTGACACAAGCAGTAGTCGTAAATAGTTCTACCAAGGACAAAGAAACTTGGAAGAATTATGGGAGTCTTTGTTTGATGATGATTCAGATAGTTTAAGACTCAAGAACAAACACTCAATAATCCCTACAAAGAAAATTGGTTGAGAAGACAAAATATGTGCCTTGTTGTCTTGTGCGTATGTGTGCACCTCACACAGCAGTGTCACCCTCAAAAGAGCGCCCATGTTTTTGGTGTTTCCAAGGACTAATTATATATGTTCAAAGGTTACCCTTAAAGTAGGGGCCAGTGTCATATACCACTTCAAGCATCTAGGTGCATACCTATGTCGAGAATCTAGGGAAGAGATTCTTCCCTCTCCCTGCGCACAGATTATGTCTTCTTTCGGAGGTGAACCAGGTAGGCATCTAACTAAGAGAGTGTTTAGTGGGCTTCCATTCATAATAACCTTCAGTGTCTCTGATACAGAGCTGGGGCCTCACAACCACACCAACACTTGGAAGTCATACACCCTTGCAAGCAAGGCTGGGAGCATCGTCGCTCAGTACGACAAACAAGGATTTCTCACGATGATAGTCAAAATCATGAGAAAGAATTTACCATAGCTTTGGAGTCTTTGGAATCAAAAAAGTAGACTTTATTATAGTTAGGTGTAATCACTGGCGATAGGTGTGTACTCACTTGGGTTGTTCTCAGAGGTTCAACTTTCGGCAGGCCCTCTAAAGGTGACACAACTTGGTTCAGATTCAAGGGTTTGATTTTCTGATTCTCTCAAAGAGAGAAGAGCATACTTCTCTAACTTTTCACCTTACCCAAACACATCAAGCATATTCATCACCGAGATAGTTTCACTCCACCAAATCCACAAGCCTTTGGGTTTCTGATTCTCTTAAAGAGAGAAGAGCATAATCCCCTAACAAGTAGAAGTGCTAAAGATTCACTATCTTGCTTTGCTTCCCCAAGTATTCGTCATGATAGCAACATCTGGGTCTCGGTTTCATCCATGGGCATCACTTCCATTTAATGAAGAGCCTATTCCCCTACTTTTCTATCGGGATCCTTACGAAATTTTAACAAAGCCCTATTTAAACTATGTGAATAAAAAACAGTAAACAAACACAACATTTTTGAATATGTCTTTGACAATCGTCCTGCAAGCAAACTGTTAGATGGTTTTTATGATTCTTTGACAAGCAACCTACAAACCACTGTTATGTTGCAGCAGAAATCATAAACAACAAATCAACAACAGAGAACAAATGTCAGAAAAAGATAACAGCAAATTGCAAATTCTGAAATTTAAATGTCTGTCTACTAAATTTCACGTGAGGAAGTACTTCATTGTGTGCAAGAAAGTGCAGGATCCGCACGAGATTTCTATTTCTTCACATGAGAGAGTGCTACAGAGATCAAAACTTCACGCGGTTCAAAGTAAAATGTTACGCAAGAATCTGTACTAGTGTTGTACTGACATATGGCAGAGTTCCAATCACTGTCAAAAAAGTTCAGAAATGAGGCCATAAATCATTTTTTTTGCCCCACGGTGGGCACCAAAATGTTGTGTTCTTGAATGTGACCTCTAAATAAGGCACAAACTCAACATAGTCCTTACTCAATCGTTCAATTCACAAAGACAAACATGAATTGTTCACCTTGCAAATTCGATTGAAGTGACTTGTTGCCTCCTAATTAGTTGGGGATGTGAAATTTACTCTCAAAATGAGAGCCAACAACCTTGACCATTGCTAACATGGAGGATTTCTAAAGCATGAGAGGTAAGCAAATTGTAATTAATCTATAAAAGGAAATGCAGTTAATCTAAAATTGAAATGCTATTAATCTAGAATTGAAATGCTCTTAATCTAGAATTGAAATGTTATTAAACTAGAAAGCTTGAAAGATGATGAAATTGAGATGCTAGATATGTAAATGAATTTCATTAAGAATCAACATATTATTAATCCAAATGAAATTAATATAATTATGCAATAAAGCTCAAAAGCATAAGAATCAATACAAATTTCATTATAAATTTGATGCTCTCTAAATCAACCTCTTAAATGAAGAAAATGAGGTCCGATATATAGAAAACCATGGAAAGAGGGTGAAGAGTTTCTTGAAAAGAAATGGTTGCCTGTTCACTTCCATTTGAGACAAAAATGCAAGAATTATCTAATTAAAAGAGTGGATTATTGCCACATGACTGACCTTTCATATAGAATTATGGAATTCTTTTTGAGGATAATCCATTCAACCAATTAAATAACTATTCAATTCCTTTTGATGTATATTAGATAAAGGGGGTGGATTTAATTTAATTTAAAAGCACTTAGAACTTTAGAATTAAATTAATTAATCATAGGGATTTTTAGCTAATAAACCTTGATAATTTAGGAATTAAATATAATGTCAGATTTATGCAAATTTAGTTTTTTTGCATTTGAGACTAAGTCAATTAGAGTCAATTAGGAGGAGAATTTTCCTAGTACAATAGGACTTCGATGATGATAAAATTGAAGGAACGCACCAAAATTGATTAGGAATTATAAGGTGCCAATCTTGGGGTGTTACACCTAGCAACATGTGCAAAGGTCTCTCCATAGTCTATACCTTCCTCTTGTGCATACCCCTTGCATACTAGTCTTGCTTTGTTTCTTGTGACTTCTCCATTCTCATTCAGCTTATTCCTAAATATCCATTTTGTACCGATGACATTCTTGTCATCTAGTCTTGGCACAAGTGACCATGTCTTGTTCTTCTCAATATCATCATTCATAGCACTTATCCATTCTTCATTATCAAGTGAAAGATTGATAGATTTTGGTTCAAACTCACAAATTAAACAATTTGAGTTTAAAAACTTACTTCTTGTTCTTGTACCATCTTACTTATCTCCTATGATCTGGATCTCTTGATGGTTCCTTCTTACATATCTTGCAAGTATAGGTTCAGCTCTTTGTCTATCAGCTTGATCATCATTTTTTCCTTCATTTTGTTCTTCATCACCTTGCACATTATTTTGATCATTATCTTGACCGTCGGTAATTGTAGCCTGACCGTCGTTTGCAACATTCTTTTGTTCTGGAATTAAGCAATGTTTCTTGGGTAGAGTATTGAGTTCTTCATAGTATACAAACTTGTTGTAGTCCTCTGGTTCTTTTGTCCTTTCCAGCTCATTCTTTTTTGTAATTTCATCTATCTTTACATTTGCACTTTCAACAATTTAGTTAGAAGCCTTGATGAGACATTTATAAGCTTTGCTCTTGGTAGAATACCCTAGAAAAATACCTTCCTCACTTTTGGCGTCAAGCTTTCCATTTCTATCATCCTTTAATATGTAACATTGACTACCAAATATTTTGACGTAAGTTACATTGGGTGTTTTACCATACCATAGCTCATAAGGTGTCTTCTTTGTGTCTTTCTTCATTTGTACTTTGTTTAGTGTGTAGGTAGTAGTACTGACAGCTTCCCTCCAGAAGATTTGGGTGATGCCTTCTCTATCATCAATGTTATGGCACAATCAACTATGGATCTATTCCTTCTCTCAGTAATCCCATTTTGTTGTGGTGTTCTTGGTGCAGAAAATTGTCCTTTTATACCATGCTCATTACAGAAATTAGTGAATTCATCTGATATAAATTCTCCTCCTCTATCTGATCTCAAGCATTTTAGATCCTTACCACTTTTTTTCTCTACCATAGCTTTATACCATTTAAACATCTTAAATGCTTCATATTTATCTTTTAGAAACATAACAGTCATCATTCTAGAGTAATCATCAACAAAGAGAATAAAATAGTTATCTCCATAATAACTCTTTGTCCTTATTGGTCTACATAGATCAGTATGGACTAATTCTAGAATATCTTCAGATGTATGAGTTTTACTTTTGAAACTAGACTTTGTCATCTTACATTTTTGAAAATTCTTCCACATGATGTTGTCGAGCTTTGTCATCGTTAGTAAGCCTCTTACATTTCTTCTTTTGCTTATTTTCATCATGTTGTCAAAATTAACATGACACAATCTTTTGTGTCACAACCATATGTCTTCATTTCTATTCATTAAGCAAGTGGTGTAAGTATCATTCAAATAGAATAAGCTACCTTTTGTCTGTTCGCCGGTACCAATCAATCTTCCTAATTCATTGAAGATCTTTGCCTTCTTATTATCAAATGCTACTTTGTGACCTAAATTATTCAGCTGAGAAACACTCAACAGATTATAATTCAATCCTTTTACCCAATAAGCATTTTCACATTTAATCAGGTTATTCAACATTATAGTTCCTTTACATTTGACTGGACAAGGTGTATCATTACCCATTCTTACTGTACCACCACTATAATACTCAAAAGTGTTAAAATTTTATTCGTCACCGGTCATGTGGTGAGTGCAGCCACTATCTATAATCCCAATGTCATTCTTTCTAACCTTAGATTTGAGTGTATTTTCTACATACCTTTCATCTTCATATGAATCATCCTTCACAGCCACAAATACCATCTAAATATCTTCATCAGGTTCGGTGTCAGTATATTCATCCTTACAAGCAGCTAGGTAGCTCGCTTTCTTGCCTTTGTCCTTGTAGTCTCAGGTATCTCTTCTTTTTGATTGTCGGTAACTTCTGTAATCTTTGTTATCACCTCTGTCAGATTTCTTCTTGAAAGATCTATCATTACTTTTGTCATATTTTATTCTATTAGGACATCTTGCAGCAAAGCATCCAATCTCTTTACAATTAAAGCATACAAGTGGTAAGTTGCCTTTGTATTTACCTTTGCCTCTCTACATTATTCTAGCCATAAGTGCTTCTATTTCATCTAGATCTTCTTCTTCACTTTCACTTTCACCATCTCTTCTAGATGTGTGTCTATGACTTGATTTGCTTGTTCTCATAGAAGACTTAAATGCAGACTCTAAGTTTGGTAAGACACTATTATCAAAGTTATTCATCTCAAATGAAATCAGTCTACCAATTAAACTATCAAGAGTAACTGCATTGTTTGCTACTGCTCTCATTTCTTGAATGGTAGAAACTCTAATAGCATATACAGGAAGTAAGGTTCTTAAGATTTTACTTACCACTGTCTCCTCTTCATGTGTACCTCCAACTCCTCGTATAACATTGACTACTTTTATCCTTGTGTTGTACTGTGTGATTTTTTCTCCTTCTTTATTTCTGAGAGCATCAAACTTTCCTCTAAGGCTTTTTGCCTTGGCTCTTAGAACATTTGTATCACCTCCATGTACAAGCTTCAATTTGTCCCACATCTTCTTTGCAGTTTTGCAATCTTTGACATCTTCAAATTCAGCATCAGAGAGTGAGGAAGAAAGCTCTGTAACCATGCAGTTGTGCCCATGCTTCTCTCTCAATTGATCTACTGTCAATGCTCTTGTGGGAAACACATATTCAATATCTAGGAATTGAGTAACATCATTACCAATACCTGATAAGTGGAGTCTTATCCTGCTTTGCCATGAAGCAAAGTTGTCTTTGTTCAAATTGGGCACATCTCATATGTTCATCTTGTGATCTTGACTTAGGTCTTGAAACCTTCCTTTATAAGCACATAAGCTCTGATACCAATTGTTAGTAATAACTGAGAGGGGGGGAGGTGAATATAGTGGCCTCAAAAATTTATCCTTCAAACTTAACCACCAATCTATAAACCTTATATTATTATGTCCCTACAAGATGCATGCCACAAAATACTTATAATGATTAACTATTTGTTGGTTTTCTTTGTCTTTCCTTACTCTGTCTTTCCTTACTGATAAGCAGTATAACTATTTACCGAAACTCAGTAAATAAGTAGAGTATATCGATCAATCCAGTGTTGACTATGTCAGATACAAAATAATAAAGAAATGAATCATACACACATAACACATGAATTTTAACGTGGAAACCCTGTTAGGGGAAAAACCACTGGGACCGGTACCCTAAATTTTCACTCTTTTGAAGTGAGCCTTGTTAGGAGCCAACCCTGTTAAAGGTTACAAACACACGATTAAGTGCAACCTTGTTAGAGGATTTTATACATAGAGGTTGTCACTTAGTATCGGGCATATATTGCTACCATCCTTGAATCAACCTCCTTCTTAGACTGTCAATAGGTATCGGGCAAGTCTAATGCTACTTTCATGAATCAACCTTTTTGGCACTCCTTGGGATGTACCTCAATATATAGAAGACTGTTAAATCCTGCTCGGTTAAGATAATTGATGCTTCTATGGTTAAACTAAAACACTATGACGTGTTCATGATGCAACTTTGAATTGTATATTTTCAGATCTATTTAAGTACATTACCTCTCTGATCAATGTATCAATTCAATTCTCTGTGCTCCACACTTTCTACTCTGTGATGCTATGCTCATTTTTCGTCGGTGTCTGCAAAATTCCTTAGCTCTCCTTCAGCTTGATTGATCAGGACTATATGAAGTTGTTCTTCATTAGTTTCTCTTCAACATCCTCTTTCTATTCACTCCCCTTAATCCCATTCATAAATGAGTTAAGCTTGTCTCTTATATAGACATGATATTCATTATTTCTTGATTCTTGGTTCTTAGCATGAAAAACAATCTAGCCAGTTAGATTTAAAGCATAACTCCTGATTTGTCTCATAATTATCTTCTTGCCAACTATACAAATCATCTTTAAATCAATCACTTAACTCTGGTCGAATAAAACAAAGAAAACAACCAATTAAGTCTATCTTTAGATCTTGCCAGCTACATATTTTGTCATTTTCTGAATTCTCTGTTCCTTCGGTCACCTCTGTAGTTAGTTGTTGGTGACAACTGACAGTTCTGTTGGTGAGACTCAAGTTAGCTTCAGGATCTCTGTCCGTCGACCATCATTGGAATTTTACTCGCCAGGCAACCTTCTGACTTTGCTCGTCAGGCAACCTGTGGTTTTGCTTCGTCAGGAAACACTATACTTCTGATCGTCGGGTATCACTGTGACTATTCTTCTTTTCTCTGACCATTGGTGTGCACTCTGTCGATGTTGTTTTTCACTAAGTGAATACTTGACTTTTATGCATTGCTGAAAGCATAATCTTTGTTCCATTGATTCTTTGAAGTCTTTGGCATTATGTACATGACCATACAGATGATATCAAGTTGACATCAATGACAATACAAACCATTAACCATTTTAATGCCTTGCATTAGCTTCAACTTAACATTATCAAACATTAAATCAGTTACATGTCATCACTTCACTCTGCCACCTCACAAATAAATTCTCCAAGGAATCACAAGCTCGGGAACATGAATTTGTAAACACCACCAACATCAAACTTGCTCTAATTCTGCTTTAATACCACTTGATGCAATTCCAAGGTGAGAGAACCCCAAAAGGATATGTCCAACCTTACAAAAAGAGTAAATACAACATAAACAACAAATAACCTGACACAATAAGATGAAAGAAATGCTTTATTGATAATAATTTAACAATATATGCCAGGTTGTAAGGCCTTCTCGGTTACAACCTCTGTGTGTATGATTACACCTTCATGAAATTAGGATTATAAACAGCAACGCTATGGAAAGAAAATGCTATTTAATATAAGAATTGAAGTTTAAAACCCATGACATCTCATGGTTCTCTATCTAAGCTTTGTTAAGAGAGCTCTCAACCTTAATCTTTCCCAAGGACAATCCTAGAATGAGAAATAAATGATAAACAATTCTCTAATCTAGCTCAAAATTCTCCAAGATATGCTATTAAATCAACAAATGCTTCTAAAGATGATAATCCAAATGCTATGCAAATGCTGAAATATTCTCAAAAGCTCTCAAATGCTCTCCAAATGCCTATAATAAGGATGATTTTCTCGTAAAATTATTGGATCCCAAACACAAAGAAAATGGATTGTATTTATAGTAATTTCCCAAGGGTAGGGGGTAGAGTGAGTTGATCATGATCAAGCTTTGGTTGAGTCAAAATCTTTGAGGTGTTTTCAAATGGAGGGAAAATTGGTTGGTTGTCCTCAAAGAAATTAGGAATTAAAT
>MU223771.1:397189-409478 GCA_018584345.1 Thuja plicata | reverse complement strand
CCACTTTGCTTGATAAATTTCCATTTGATTTGATCCATTTTAATGCATTGAGATGAGATTTGAGGCATTTGGCTGAGATTTACAATTTTGAATGCTTAAGATACACCTGGTCAAATTTAGGTGTCTACACAACCACATATAAAGAAAAGAACTCTAAGATCTATCCCAAAGATCTCTGCAAGCTTCAGGTCAATAGCCCATTGTTATACCTTATCTAACTTACTTCTTCTTACCCTCTAACATGAAACCAAGCCCTATTTTACTACAAAACCATGCCCATAAGTCGGCACAGGAAATAATATTCCCCAAAGCAGGAAACATCTTACAAATATAGGTCCAAACATATACAAACATAACATAAGAAGAAGTGATCACATGTAATAATCTGTGAAGGAACCACGATCCACATGCTAAGATCTCAATGGCTAAGAATCCCACAATCTTTATCGCAACACAAATCTCTAGGTAAGTCCACACCAATCCTGAACACATTACCCACAACTAGAAAGAGAAAGAAATCTCAACACGTGATCAACCCTAAGAGATGAGATCATAGGAGAATCATATAAGAACACTCTAGAATAGGAATCCATGAGTGCAACTCTTAACTCGCATGGAAAACTAGACCACACCCAAACCTGTCAACCAATTAGAAGAACAGGAAAACAAACACTTTCCAATCATAGAATCTTCCAAATCTTGAACAAGATAACACCAAATAAGGTGCGATCACATAAAAGAATCCAAAGTAATGTTAAGAACATGTCACTACGTCTATAAAATCTAAAGATCCAAACAAACCAACCACAACCAGAAAAACAAAAACTGCCAACTGTAACCCAAACTCATAGAACAATGCAAGATTTCCATCAAACCAAGGATGCTCCTGCATCATTACCCTCTCTATACACATGGGATACTTTAAAATTATGGAAAATCATCAACTTCTTCCTTAGGATGGAAATAATTTTGTCAATTTTCCATACATGAGATTTACTCGTGGCAATGAAATTCATAATGATTTGTGAATCACCCTCCAATTGTAGTTGTTCCATCTAATTTTTCTTGTCCATCTTAATAGCCAACAAAACATCTCAATCCTATGCTTTATTATTCGTTTCATCCTCAATTTTTTGGGTATTTGTTGAAAGGATGTTTCCCATGAAGTCTCTAGCCACACATCCAACACCACAAGGCCACGGGTTCCCTTTTGATGCCCCCTCAAAATTGATTTTGATCAAACCTTCTTCCGATGCTTCCTATTTCACTTTATTTCTCGCCATATGATCTAAATCAACCCCTGAGAACCCATTAACGTGCTTGGTCTTTATTATTCATTGATTTCATGTCTTTCTTTCATTATTCATGTCTTCCAATCCAATCATTATTCTGACAATTTGTCCTTTATCACTCTTTTTATTCGTCTGATTAAACAATTTTGTCAATTATTTAATCATTTTGTCCTCTTGGCATTATTTTTTCTATAGTTAAACAATTATTTAATTATTTGGGTCCCTTATCCTAACACCTCTTCTAAGATAAATAAATAATATTTTTTTATTTATCTATTTTCCATCACCTCCACAATTAAATAAATTTAATTTATTGAATTACTTGATTAACTGACATATGTAGGAATTAATAAATTATATTTAGTAATTCATTCCACTTGTCTACTTTTCATGCTAACTTGACTCCACTTCTAACTCTTCCATCTTCCACTTTCCTCTCCACTTCACACTCCCACTTGCTAATTTATCTCCCCACTTAACTCTCCCCTCTTTATATTTTAACTCCTCTATTTCTCCACTCAACTTATATCGCACTACTTGTTTCCTCCACTTTCAAATGGCATATTTTGTTGAAAATAATTATTTCACTTATCTCTATCTAACTTCTATTCCTTCCTCCACTTGGAAATTCAAGTTTCTCATTTATCACCACTTAACAAATCCTCTAATTTAATCTTGTTCATTGATATCTTTCAGTCCCAAATCAATCCCAACCATCCAACCAATCCTAATTTTCCTATAAATGGCAATCATTTGTCCTCATTTTTTACAACCACAAATCTTCAATTTTTGTTTTATCATTATCACATCAGTTTTCATTGGTTTCATGCATTTATACATTTTAATTTGTGAGAGCAACACCAAATTATGGAATAGGAAGAAAAGATGGAACAACATCAAAGAGATGCTTAGAATTCGGTTTGAATTTATTTATTTCATGCATTTCATTTTGACTATTCTTTTTTTTTGGTCGGTAATAGTATATTATTTTATTAATATAAAAGAGATTACATATTTTAAGCTCTTTTCAACTTCATATAGTAGACCCCATTACAAATAAGATTTTCTTGAAATAAGCCCCACCCAAAACACATCAACATTACACTTATCAGATAAAACATAATCTATGCATCATATCGCAGCGATCCTTTTGCTAGTTTTTCAAAAAACTATCCCGGTCTCCATTCTATAAAATATATTAGACCCACTTTAGGATTTTCAGTTGCCCCTATCTTGGTGACACTGCAGTTGGTGAGATAATCGGTAAGCCTCCTCCTCCTGTCAATTTTTCTGGTGAAAATTGGTGTCAAAAAACCATAAAACCAAAACTCTGGTCTCAGCCGCCTCCATTCTTCATTGATGTGTTCTTTCCAAAAATTTAGATTCCTCACCACCAATCTCTTCCGCCCTTGCAAAGTTCTACCTTTCTTTGGGAAGAAGACAGGCACAGTCGGCCCTTTGCGATTTGTCGTGTAGTTTATGATGCCCTCTTTCAGTTTCTCCCAACCTATCTTCCTATCTCTCAGATAGTTGCCTTTGTCTATCCACGTCGGCCAACTCAAAAAAGGAATTATGCCTTTCACAATTCCTTCCTCTTCCTCCTCATAACATTCACTATAATCGAAGACCCACCCTTGATGGGCCCATTCCAGCAACTGGTCAATGTTGGGAATTAGGTCGGCTGCAAACAGAGATTTCATCACTCTCTCTACTACCCTTTCATGTTCTCCTAGTTCTAGACCCCACGCCATAATCATTATTGCAGTTTCTACTTGCAGCTTCCACGTGTGAGTAGCCTCATGAAAATAGCGGCCCTAGGTTCTGTTGAAAGGCTTCAATGATCTCATTTGAGGGGTATTTGATCAATAATTTCACCCTATGATCTTCCACTGGGCCAAAAACTCCTTTCTTTGCTACTTGGTGGTAAACATGAATCTTGGTTCCATTGTTTATGATAGCTTCCTGCTACAGATTGAAAAAAATAGAGCTTTGTTCCTTAGACCGTTTTGCCGAATTAGGTTGGGATTTGCTTGTCGCCAGCTATTTAATCAATTTCATGTATTTTGAAATCAATGCATATCGTCCTTTTAGGACTATGGCACACAGCTTGGTAGTAATTACACACTTCACCACCCAAACATTACCTCCTCAACCATCATTTAAATCATTTGTTCATCCTTCCCATGTGTTATGATATTGACATCCCTTCATTTTATATTATGAGAAGGAATTCTAACAAGATACTCGCTTTTTGAGGCCTGACATCATAAAGTTTCCTTGCGTCACCTTACTATCTCTTTTAATTTCAAATCATTGATGAGGGTGGATCTTCAATCCATAATTCATTGACCCATGTTAAATATAAGGCCCATTTGGAGAGCAAGTCGGCTTCAGAATTTCCTTCCCTCTTTATGTGGGTAACTTTAAAATTTTCAAAAGTTACTAGTATTTCTTTAATTGAATCAATGTATTTTTCTAAGTGCCAAGCATTTATGGATAAATTAGAAATTGCTTGCACTACAAGCAGGGAGTCATCTTCCAAATGCAATTTTTTTATGCCTTTGTGTTTTGCAAGTCTTACTGCCAGTAAAGTTGCCTAACTTTCTACCATGTTGTTGGTTCCATCCTTGCATCTTTTAGCTACCTTTAAAATAGTCTTTCCTTCTGCATTCCTAAAAATAACCCCAATACCACTTTGTCTTAGGTATCTATTTTCAATTAAAGCGTCTTCTGTATTTCTGAATATCTCTATCATTTTGTCCTTTTTCTCCTAGGGTATGTCTTCATTATCCAACCTTTTCCATTCCCACTTATCGCCTTCATTAGTTGTTTTAAATTCCTTGTAGTCCTTTACTTTCCTGCCCCAATGTGTTTGGAAGTAGTTCTTCAAAAATAACATTTCTCTATCCTCCCCTAATTCTATATGTCCTTCCCAAGAGTCCTCCCAGAAAAGGGCAGAATTTCCATCTTTGAGTTGCCATGTGATATGTTCAGTGATGACTGGACGATATGACAACATGAAATTCCATATGGCCGACCCATGAGGGAGATCTCTGATAGTGAGCATCCTTGAACTATCTGTAGAGTCCAAATATTTGCCTTGCAGGATCCTTGCCCAAAATAGGTTATTGTTTCTATACATAATCCAGATTAGTTTTGCACCTAGTGCTTTATTCATTATCTCCCAATTTCTGATACCCACTCCTCCATGAGCTTTTGGTTTACAAATCTTTTCGCATGCCACCAATGAGATTTTATCTTCCTCCTTTGCACCACACCAAAAAAATCTCCTCATTTTTGATTCCATAATCTTTACAACTTTATTGGGGATATCCATACACATCATCGAATATATAGGCATAGCTGAGATAATAGTTTGTAGCATCAAAATCTTCCCACTAGATGATAACCATCTGCCCTTCCAACCATCCATCTTCTTTAAGCATTTCTCTGTAAGGTCCTTCCAAAAATCTACTTTATTTCTTCCTTTGAAAAGGGGGATGCCTAGATATTTGCCCGGTAGAAGTCCCATTTTCATTCCTAAAATTCTATTGATCCTGGTTTATAGATGCATAGGGGTATCGAAGAAGAAAATCTCAAATTTTCTACAGTTAATCAACTGCCCTAAAACCTTCCCATACATGTCTAGAGTATCTTTCATCATTCCGGCCTCATGTTCAAAGGCCTCACCACCTAAGAAAGTGTCATCCACAAATTGTATATGTGATAGAGCCTCCACTCCTACAATTTGAATGCCCTTCCATGTTCCATTTTCCCTCTTATTTGTAATTAACCTACCCAGGGCCTCTGCCATTATAATGAAGAGAAAAGGGGAGAGAGGGTCACCTTGTCTTATGCCTTTGTCTTGTGCAAAAAAACCTGTGGACTTCCATTTATCAACATTGAGAATCTTGGGGTCTCGATGCAACTCTTTACCCATCTAATCCAATCCTGTCCAAAGCCAAATCTACTCAACACTTCTATTAAAAAAATTTTGTCGACCTCATCATATGTTTTTTTAATATCTAGTTTAACCATCATATTATGACTTTTTGAAGTCCTTATTGAGTGTATTGCCTCATGCGCTATCACAGCTCCTTCAAAGATTGATCGCCCCGGGGAGAAACCAATTTGTTCCTCTAAAATCACTGAGTTTAAGACCAGTTTAAGTCTATTTGTAATAAGCTTTGTAATTAATTATCTTATATATAGTATTGCATAAGTCAATTGGTCTAAAGTCTTCAAAATTTGCTTGTGGTTCACGTTTAGGAATCATAGCTATAAATGTGGTGTTTAGGTCTTTTAAAATGAAACCTCCCACTCTTGATTCCTCCACTATTTCCCATAATTCCTGTCTGAAGATGTGCCACAATTTCTAAAAAAACATTGTTGGGAATCCATCAGGTCTTGGCGCTTTATCCCCCCAATCCCATCAATGCTTTTTTTACTTCCTCCATAGAGACAGGGGCTAGTAGATTCTTTTTTTGCTCTTCTGACACCACATTCGAGATAACATCTAAAACTCTGTCATATAGGTGGTTTTCTCTGTTCTCTACCACTTTATTTTTTGAAAAGAAAGCCACTGCCTCTTTATTAATCAAATCTTTGTCCCGCACCTCAACTCCTTGATCTTTTTGAATGCTAAAGATCTTATTGAAGGCTCTTCGTTGTTTTAGCGAGTTATAAAAAAATTTGTATTTTGGTCTCCCTCCTTAAGCCATGTCTCTCGAGACTTTTACCTCCACAAAATTTATTACTTTTTCAATAAATCCCCCAATTCATGTTGTAATATTTTTTCCTCCTCAAAATCAGCCTCCTCCATTGCTTTCTCAATCACTCTTAAACTTAAAGCTGTTAGTTTTGACTCCACATTTTTTTTTTCAAAAAAAATATTTTATAAGTGTGTTCTATTCCATGTATTCAGCTGATCTTTAAGAAATTGCAATTTTTTGAAGAAAATAAAAGCTTTGTTACCTGGTCTCCTTGGAGCTTGTGACCACCACTCCTCAATTAAATCACTGAAACCTTTGGATGTGAACCACATTGCCTCAAATTTGAAGGGACATTTGTCTGGGTTTTCCTCATGTTGTATTCTCAAACTTATTGGGAAGTGATTCGAACCTTGGAAAGGAAGAATCTCTGCATCACAAGACCATTCAGTGTCTGCCCAATTCCCACCTAAGAAGAAGCAATCAAGCTTCTCTGCAATGTTTATGAATCCTTCCCTTATTTTTTGTCCATGTGAAGTCTCCTTTTTTGAAAGGTATTTCCATCAACCCGCAACCAGTAACAAAGGAGCTAAAATCCCTTTGGATCTTGTTATTCCACCCTTTACCTCCTCTTTTATCCTCAGGTGTTAGGATTGCATTAAAATCTCCTCCCAAGGCCACCACCTCATCATCCATATTCTCCAAGATCCCTGTCAATGTGTTCTATAACATCATTTTTTGCGCACTGTTGTTTGGGCCAAAATGTTAAAAAAGGAGATGAAACAATGGAGATGTTTCACATGCACTCTCAGGCATTGCCAATATTGATCATTTTGTATAACTGTTACATCTATCGTCCCCTCATTCCAGAGAACACCCAATCCTCCAGAAGCTCCCTACACACCCACCAATTCACACTTCCATCTCCCAAACTTTTTCCTAAAAACTCACTGTCCTCACTTTTTATTTTAGTCTCCTGTAACAACACTAAATCTGGTTTCGTTTGATCAAGACATTTCTTTATCAAATGAATCTTGTCAGGGGCATTGCAGCCCCTGACATTCCATGATAAGGTTTTCATTGCTCTCGGGAAGTGACATATCCATTTCCTGATCTTAAATTTTTGGTTTAGTCAGCAACATTTCCTACTATTTTCAACTTCTCCCTTGTAGACTTTGCCCCTCTTTTCCCTTTCTTTCCAGTGTTTGATTTTTTTTGGGTTGATGTTGTTTTCCCAATTGATCTTTTCTCTAAGACTCCTGTGGATTCAAAGAGGCCCAAGCTATTGACATCATTTTCCCCATGTTGTTCTTCAAACTCTGATTCCCATTCTTCTGAAGCCTCCTCATTTTCCTTTTCTTCTTCTAACGATTTATTCAAGTTTCTTATTGGTGATATTTCTATGTCCTTGAAATCCTGCTGCATATTTCTGGTAGCTAGGCTAGGTCCAGAATTTCCTAAGTATTGATTAGCATTTCTACCCGCTTCTAGAGTTGGGTGGCCCTCTACAGGGTCATTCGTAGGAGGGTTTCTCCGATCAAAAGTGTCTTGGATGATCAAGAAGCTGACCCCTTCTACAGCTTCCACAATGGCAGCCCGACCTTGCTTGTCATCATTTTGAAGGTGGGAATCAGGGATATTCGGGGATGGAGGCCTTTGTTCAGTTTTAGCAGCTTCTATATACTATGATAAAGGTGTGCTTTTAACCACTTGAGTAGATAGGCTTCCATTGGTTGCTCTTTCACTTCTTTGTTCTCCTGTTAGAGTCTCATCTACAACCCTCCTAAACTCTTTTATCCATAGTGGTGACTCATTAGCCAAACATGCAATAAATTGTTCAGCTAGCTCAGGCTTTACTGTTTCCTGATTTAGAGTCTTTTTTTCTAATTCATCTAGAAGCAAATCATGTGTTAATCCTTTATCTTTCCATGGGGGTTCAACCTGCTCACACTGGATCTTGTTGACCTCTACCTCCGGGTTCCAAAAGGTAATTTTCTACTCCCATACTCCATTTTTTGTGCTCAAAGTTATTGTGTCTGGGATTGGGGTATTTTCCTGTAGATTAATCAAGATCCATGGATGGATAGAAGCATCTTTATCATTTATCACTTCCTCCATTCTGAGAAATGTTCCTATGCTACTCCCTATTCTTCTAAGAGTGTCTTCTCCCTAATATTCTGCTGGTAGGTTGTGCAAGCTCATCCATACTGGGTATTCTTTCACTTTTTCATTTTGTGGGTTGAAATTTGCTTCCCAATCCTTTAGGTATAGGCCCCTTTCCTCTATTAGGTAAGGTCTGTTTTGGAGGATCCACTCCTTATCCTCCTTTGTTGAGTAGATACCCATGTAGAAACCATTAGTTAGGGTATTGAGTCGACATCCTTGTCCCCAAACATCTTTGCACCAAGCTCTTATTTTGGTTAAAGATGGCCAGGGGCCTAACCATTTAAAGAAGAAATATTTTTCTTTCAAAGGCGCATTTGCTTCCTTCCAATGGGCATCTGAAATTTTAAGGGTTGAGATGATCTCGTACCTGATGTTTTCCGTGGGAGGTTTCCATTGATCCTCAGGGTTCCTCGCTTCTCTAGTCGCATTCTGGTCTCTTGGTTTGTAGAACTTGTGCTCTATTTTCCTGAAGTCAAAGTGTTTCCCGATCTGCACATAATCCTTTGTCTACATCTTTCTATGGTCCATATTCTCCCTTCTCCTTCCATTCTAGATCGGTTTTGGTTTCCATTAAAGGTTGAAATTTTCCCTCCATGGTCTGCGAGTCTGAGCATTTGTTTGGAACTTTGACTGGGAATGCCTGTTGAGAGGCCATGTCTTCCCATATTGTGTTTGATAGTAAAAACCCGTGTGTTTCTTGAAAAACCTCCTTCCATAATGGTGTAGTTCCTCTTCTCGCCGAGTAGCAAGTGATTGTTGCCTCCAACGTTCTTCCTGCCCACCGCGCTCCATACGAAGATGAGTTTGTTACATAAAAAATTTAAGCTAGGGATGTACACTAGTAGAATTGGGCCCTATTTTCGATGAAAATTGGTAAAATTATCTACCCAGTTTGGTTGAAAGACACACAAATTGCTTTGTCGATATTTTTGTCACCGAACGATCGACACATCATTGTTAATGTCAAAATTTCTACGCAAACTTGGTCAAAATTATCATCTACAAACATCCATATTATTTGTCAAAACTTTGAAAAACATTTGTCAAAATGTTTCGACCAAATGTGGCCAAAATGTTTGGCCCATCCGACCAGGATGCCAAACCCACGATGCAAACTTTGGACACAGATTGGTCGAAATGTTTCGATTATGTATGTCAAAATTTTGACCAATATTGAATTTTAAAAAAAAAAAATTCTGAAACCAAATAGCCTCAGTTTTGGTACTCAACACCAATAGAAGATGGACCAATAATAAATTGCTTCTTGCTCTTTAAGAAGCAATTTGTTATTGGTCCATCTTCTATTGAAGCCGAGTACCAAAACTGAGGCTATTTGGTTTCAGAATTTTCTCATTGAGTTTGGTATTCAATCTAAACAACCATCGATCATATTTTGAGACAATCAATGTGCTACTCAAATCTCATGTATCCCAATCCATCATAAAAGTACCAAGCATATTGACATCCAGATACACTACATTGGGGATCTTAATTCATGGACAAGTCATCAGTCTACTATTGCCCAACATCCAAGCAAGTTGCCAATATTTTAACCAAAACCTTCACGTAGAGAAAGTATTCTTATTTGTTAACTTTGTTGGGGGTGTGGGAGGCTTCATCTTGTGGGGGGCATACTTGGTCTTTCCTTACTCTCGAGGTCCTTTATCTCTCCATTTGGAGGGAGAGGGGTCAAAGCTATTCTAATATTATTTTATTAATAAATTTAAACAAACAACCATCCACAGGTCCAAAGTCAAGGCTATACCTAGCCCCAACCAATACCTCCAAGGAACTTTGGTAAGGATGTAACATAACATTATCACAACCATGCATGACAAAAATTAATGCTAGACTTGAAAAGTAGATAACTATCTTTTTTTAGTATACTCTTTGGAAGGCCTATGGAAAGTAGATACGAACAAGGGCCTTAAAGCAGGTTTTTGTGCCACCTAATTGGGAGGGTATCAAAGAGGAATCCCAAATAAATAAGAGATGGGATCACATGTTCAAGCACTTAAAAACATCATTGAATGCTCATCCACATCTTAGTTTGTCAATAGAGCTATTTTATCCATGCTAAGATTCAATGTTTGCTTTCTTCAATATTGAGGAAGACAATCCCCCACTTTTCAAGCCCATTTCGCAAGTTTCTTGAATGCCATCGTGACCGTTTTAGGAAGGAGACAAATTTTGTTACAATGTATGCATACAAATAAACTCTCTAAACAAAATTTTAGTTTCCATGGCATCACACCATAATTCCTTCTCAAGATAAACCACATATACCCCAATGACATGTTGAGTTCAATCTATGTGTGTAATGATATATCAATTAATTTGTTTCACTGGTTTATTCACTAAATGTATTTTGCACACCATGACCTGGCCATTTACCTTCAAAATATAATATACTGATGAAAACAACAAAACCAAGCAGCATTTATTTACTCATCATGAACAGATTCATCAACGTTAACAAGAAAGTAAAAATTTCATGATTCTTTATTGAGAAGACCTCCAACCCAGCCATAACCACTTACTCTTTCATTGTCCAAGCTCTGTAACTGTGATATGTTCTTTCTTAGCCTGGTCTGCAATGGCAAGTCTCATGGGGCTATTGCCTATAATAAACTCAGAGCATTTAGTAGAGAAGGGAATATACTAACACAAAAATACATAAAAACTTAAAATTCATAAACTTTCCACATTGGAAAGTATTGTGCAAGTTGATTACAGAAACACAAATTTGAAGAAAAGAATTCATTGCTTCACAAGATTGAATCTTAATACAAACAAAGCTCTTTATAAATTATTACCAAATATAGTGTCTTGGATTTCTCTTTTCTTTTTAAATACTCTAAGTAACGATGATGTGTGTGACAATGTTTAGTGAGTTCTAATAATGTTAAACGAGGTGATCTTGAATTGTTCAAGCTTGTGGCATGATTATGTTTAGTGAGTTCCTCTGTTCCAAACTTACTCTATGTGGCAGGTGGTCATTAAAGCTAATAGTAAGTTATAGAGAACTTAAATGTCATTGTCATACTCTATTTTTACAATAGTTCCAAGTGCTTCTTGTGAGATCAGGCTACAACAAAGCCCATTCTAGGGATGAATGAACATGTAGTGAATTAAGATAATTATAAATGGCATCCATCAAAAGCATAGAGGATGCAAGTGTCCCAGTAAATATGCATGCAAAATGGAAGCATAGACAAGGCATGTGAACTATGTAGTAAATTTCCTCAAAGGCATGTCATCTTGACTTGAAATACCATCATTGCAGGATATGTTCAAAATATATCAACATTGTTCATACCACTGATATTGATATGATAGAGAAACTTCCTTAAAAAAATGTAGATATGGAATGATATAGACTGTTTGGAGAGAGATACATATCACTTTGAAAAGTCAACAAAAGATGTGAAGGTAGTGAACAATGCTCAAGAAACAGTGTATAATGATGGTGATCTTTATTTACCCGAGGCTTCTTTCAATGCCAACAACAAAAGACCTAAAAATGAAGATGGTTGTTAAAAGGAAAAAGGATTTGATACAAAGAAAAAATCCACCATCCTTAAACAGTGGTGACTAATGATAAAAGAACATCAAACCATCACAAGAGTACAATAAGCAAACAAAGACACTAAGATCGTGTAGAACTTGAAAAGACTGTGAGATTAAGCAGTAATATACAAAAGTGCCAGGAAAGATGTAATAGCAGCATCAAATGTGGATGCATACAACAGTGAAAGACTGCTATGAAGGGAGAAAAATGATGGCACTAGAGTCCAAGTGAAGTCCCAGTAAAAATAGTCATTATGGGGATAAAATAGCTTTGAAGTAAGAAATGACATGGAGATCACACAGATGTGATGCATAGTAACAATCAACTCCAATGCACAAGAAGTGAATGAAGTAAAGAAGGCAGAGATCTTGGCAAAATAAGTCAATGAGAGGTAGGAAATGGATATAAATAGTTTGAGGATAATGAGGCTGTCAAGAGATAGATGTTTCCATGTGGAGAAAATATGGATGTTTAATGCAAGAAGAACATGAATTGTCCCGTCATTTTTTACTTTGTTTCAAAGTTTCTCTCACTATTTCAAATGACACCTA
>MU223771.1:308036-370907 GCA_018584345.1 Thuja plicata | reverse complement strand
ATCTGAACTTTCCATAATCCAAAGTTCTGCCCTGAAAACTTCTCAATCTTCCATTTATCTGCTTCATCCATGGCGCCTGCAAAACCTCACCGATTTCTAGAAAAATCGAACGAGCTTAGCCAGCTCTGATACCAATTGATAAAAGTAAAAATTGCAGACAAAGAGTAACTTAAACAAAACAGAATATAAAAGATCAAAAATGCACAGACTCAGAGACACCAAATTTATAGTGGTTCATCCAGGTATTCTGGATTACATCCACTTTGCAAGCAGGGCCAATATCTCTATTGAAAAATAATGTCTGGTACAATCACCTAGCAGCTCTCAGCTATTAGTTTTCTTGTTACAATGCATAGTCAAGCATCTTCGTAACACCTGCGGATGACAGGGAAAAGACGGTTACAGACAACAGTGATTGGGCTTCACAGTTGTCTGCAGAGCCGTTACTCTGCAGAACCGTTACACTATCTTGACACTGGCTGTATGTACTCTTTCTATTCTGCTCGAACAACCCCATCTCTAGAAAGACCAGGGATTGAGAAAGGCCCGCAGGTTTCTAAATTGCTACCGTGCAGTACAAATGCTAGCGTTTAAGTCATCCATTGCAGGAGCCAAATCGATCACGATCCGTTCTACTGAATAAACTGACTATCCACTGTTCCACACTATTCGTTCTATCATAGAGACCAAGCTGCTCTCATTCTGAGCTCTTTGTAATCTCAACAGTATGCACAGAAGGCAACGGAGAATGTAAATTCCTGTTGAAACTTGACAGGGATGGAATCCTGCACCTTGACCTTGGGTTACAAGGCAAAGAAAGCAAAGGCTGAAGATCATGACCAACAAGATCCCTCTGCAGAAAGACCAAGACCTCGAAGCACATCCTTCATAAACAGCAACATCACCTCATCTGTTATGTGAGAAGTATAATAAGTAGGGGAATGGTAGCGTAATTATTAGTTTGTTGCACTGTTATATGCGGTTATTCATGTAACTGTTCTATTATTCCACAGTTATAAATGTAACTGTGTTGTCTCTCTAGATGATATTATTAGAACAGTTACATGAGTAACCGTATATAACAGTGCAACAAAGTAATAATTATGCTAACATTCTCCTGTTGCTACAAAGATACCCTGCAAGTACAAACTTCACCTTGCCAAGGGAACACCCCCTAAGGCTTGCATCATCAAAGTTGTTGACTACATAATATGAATATGTATTTTTGAGAAGATCTTTCCCTGAAGAAATGAATCTTGAATTAAGCGGAGCTCTATCAAGCTGCCTCATGTCCCTCCGAAGGGTGTATCTTTATGCTGAATTCTTGAGTTCTCAGTCCTGGACTCTCGAATCGCAGAATCTTGAATTATTTGATAACAATCTCTAGTGAGCTACGACACAGCTCCGTCATTGTCTGATGACTGTGCAAGGCATAATTCTCGATCAAAATCTTGGAAGCTTGCTGGACTCTATCCATATTGAGCTAAGCACCAAATTCTGAACTTGTCTCCAAAAGAAATCTTCACAATACATACATTCTTTAAATCTCTCAGCATGAATAAAGAAAGCTAAAAATGGAAAAACAAGATGAAAACATACAAGAACGCTTCTCAAGCAAGACACCATCTCAAAGTGAGAAGCTAACTTGAGATGATGGAACTCCTCCAAGCTCCAGTGCCACCAGCCTACACACATGACCCTGTTGGTCTTTATTCTTCAAAATAAGCACCAAAAGAAGTACTACAATGGACAACCTTTGTAAGTCCAATCAAAAACATCATTTAGTGGATCCTCATAGAGAATTTCACTATTTGAAAAAACAACACAATATTTTCTAGGATCTATCTCAATTGACTTGAACTCCACACTATGCATTTCACTTGTTGCATAAAAAGATCCCCTTTTCTCATTGGATGATAATCTTCCAATAAATAGGGCTTTAAATAGGCATCAAACAAGATTTCTAGTGACACTATTGATAGTATCATCAATGGGAAGAACATAAATGCACTCACCATACTTAACATCAGGATATTTCTGAACAAGCTCTTTTGCAAGGTCACCAAAAACAACCTCAATGACGTCAAATTTGGTCCTCATGACAAAGATTCTAGCTTTTATTCTAGGTACAATCATATCCAAACCTTGTATCTCCATGACAAGATAAAACATATAAATCAAACTCTGACACAATATCTTCCTTATATCACCAATGACTCCCAATGTCAAAACATTTTTTCATTATACCACTCCTATCACCAATGGTGATAACACCAATTACGATATGCTCCACAGGTCTTGATCTATTATTTTCAATGAACATGCAGATAATTGACAAATAGATTCCCTTATCCACTTAGATGCTTGCATCAAATAGAAAACAATTATATATTTCAAATTGAAAAATTGCACCATATCATGAATGCTTGCAGATTTTCAAGAGAACGAATTCAATCCCATTTGGCTTGTCTTCTCCTTGTGTAGCTTTCCTGACAACAATCCCTCCAAGCAACTAGTATCGTAAATATTTGGCTTGTACAATTAGGCATAAGCCTTTGTTGTCATTTTGTGTATGAATAGCACAAATGGTGACCTCCATTTGCATAGACGTCATACAACAAGAGTCACACCGTTACAGTTGGCAAAGCGTCCCAAGTTTTACTCTGTGACCATTTTAAGCATTGTTTTCACCTCTCTACGTGCCTTCAACTAGTATTGTGATACAGGTATATACTTTGTAATGGTTTTATATAGACTTTGTAACAGGTGTTTACCTTCATAAAAGTCTCTCACGCAGCATTTGCACTACTCCATTTTGTAACTAGCAAAAGCAAATTCTTCTCTGCCAAAAATGTTGCTAAGGCCATAGAGACACTAAATTTTACACCTATTAATGGAAAGCCTATAGGAATGATGTGTTCTCATCGTGATCCCAGCATAGGAAAAAATGTAGTAGTAAATATATTTATCAAGAACCTTGATAAAACCATATATAACTGAAAAGAGAAAATATTTGATCGATTGCAACTCACTTTCCAACCATGGAATACATGCACAGCCTGGCCGACATCATATCTTCACGCAGTAGAAGATTCAATGTCTACGCATTCCATCCCTTAGCAATGAATAACATTGTAGAATCGCTTAAACGCCAATTTCTATCCTCTTCTTTGCACAAAACAAAGGCTTCTGTGACATTGCCTGCTCTAACTCATTGTGGTTATGAATCTTCCATTCAAAATGTCCAACCATATTATTGCTGCTCTGATACCATATGAGGGCAACTTGATGACGATATAATTAGATGTGAAGCAATATATACAGGAGAAACAACACAATTACATGTATAGCTGTGAAGTAATAGAACAGTTACCTGAATACCTGTATATAACGGCACAAGAAAGTAATATTATACTAACACCCTTTGCCTCTGCAATCTGACAGCTATATCTCTTCAACTGCAGCCACTTAAGCAACAAGCTGCAGGCCTAATAGCAAAAATGCACAACAACAACAAACAGGATGAAACTAAATGCAGAGTACAAATGATAAATAGACAAATTCAGAGCACACACATATAATTACTTTGTATGAGGCTGCATGCTTCAAATACTGCTACCTAACTTTAGTAACTGTATATAAATCTACAAAGAAACAATGTTCTGAATCCCATGTTACTGTTGTCGTCAGTTTCTGTGGGTGGCTCAGTGTTCACACAGTAGTGCGTGCCTTGCATAAGGCACGACTTTTGTAAGTTATATTATTAGTTGATGCAAATGGCCTGATTTTTGTAGACTGTACAACTAATTGATTTAAATATTTTTACGATTTAAAGGTAGTTGTTGAAAACTGGCTAAGTTCATATTTTATTATCTTTGTTTGTACATACAAGTGATTGATTCATATTTGTGTGCATAGCCTCATATTAATTTGAATATCAGTACGGTATTTGAAGGGCACATTCACACCTGTTTCTTTGCAAAGTATTTTAAATTTTTATATCACCAGAAGCATTGTGTTTGTGTCAAAGTGCATTGGTGCTGATTGTTGAAGACATTATTTGTCTTCCTGTTTTGTCGCCACTGTTAATGTTTGATAATAGTGCGTTTTTGTAGCTAACATCTTTTTGTTAATTCCATGTACAACTGCAGGGCTATCCATCTGCAATGGGTTACAGTATAATCCCTCTATTCTGTGTTTGGAAAGTTTTAGGTTTACATATCTTACAGCTGTTAATTCCATTTCATGAGATCATCAATGCATAGTCCTTGGCACTAGTATTTCAGTGATTTTGTAGTGTATACATGTGATCCCTTTTCTTCCACTGATATCTGACTCAGATTGGTAGTTACGATGGATCTTTTTAATTATTTTTATAAATGGATCGAACGGGATAAGTGAAGGATAAATCTCCAAGAAGGGCACAAAGGAATCTAGGTGAATGTTGCTATAAGCACACACATATAGCAATAAGCTTGGTAGATGCTTTTTGCTAAGGTAACACCACATATTTATAGTTCTCCCAGAGGGAAATTAGACAATCACCTTACAGATGGACTATTTCAAAACTTCTGGTAAAATAAAATCATGTGTGCAAATCATGTGTGGCACATGTTGGCCACCACTAATCTTTATATATCTTAAACATATCCCATCTCTCTATTATTTAGTTTGGGGTAAACATAATCCTGGTAGTTAAATAACTACCATGATTTGGGAAGGAGATGGTTCTATAAATAATAGCACAGCCTACATTTTATCAATAAACAACAACGTGACCTATGTCTTCTCTTTTCCATTGAGATGTTGGTAATGTCAAAACAATGTGCTCAAACTGCTTTAGTGCTATAAATTTTATAATTATTCTCAAATGCATCCCAGAAGTATTCGAGCATAGACATGAGCGGTCCACAAAGGAATTTAGGCAGATGACATAAGTATCCAATATTTCATTGAGTCCAATAGTGTCTTCTGCCACGTTAGCAACATACTAATGACTCTACCAAGGACTAATCAAGTGAGCATCTTGTTGGACCAACCTAATAAAAGTTTAAAGAACCACCTAACTATAGCTGTATACATAAATCATATAAAATATACCTGCATAAACAAACATATTACTGGGAGATCTCAGTCACTTTATAAGCTTGCAAAATATAATTTCTGGTGTACTTTTGGTCTTTCTGAAGCTCAACTAGATTCTGTAACACTAGTGCATTAAGATGCTTTTGCTCAGGTAAAGCAATAAACAATGTGCTAGTTGGGTCAAAGGAGAAAAGTATGTTTTAGATGATGGTGTGGAATATGTTAACTAAGAAACAAAAAAAAATGCTATGCCAGGAGTTTTGAATGATAAAATTTGAGATGTGTTAACTAAGAGGTAAGTGATGATTTTTTTGTTGGTTGACAGTTTTGGTCTTTGCATCAAACTGAAAGCAAGAAAGAGCTTCCAAAAGCATCTTATGAAAGCAGTCTTGCTTATCATAGTTCTGCTGTCAACATTTTGCGTTTCTCTCCATCAGGTAAGATGTGTATCCCATGTAAATGCTTTAGCAGTTGTAAATGAGAAATGTGGGTGTTTCATTTCATAGATTCATAAAGCCATCAGCTACTAAATTATTTCCATTTGTTTTTTGAGGAAATACAAGTGCTTTGCAATTATATGCAAATTTTAAAGGGTAAAACATTCTGATATAAGGAAAAAGTATGCCCAATGTGGACTTATATTTTAGGGTATCAAGAGCTGAAGTCAAGATCAATTATGTTATCTGAGTAAATGAATTTTGAGATGGCTATATAACATATAAATGTAGTCACTAGAAATTTTGGTATGGTGATGTGTATGTGGTCCACATTCCTATAATGGAGTTTCCTCACAACTATGTTAAGAACATTGCTAGTAGGTTATATCTATGTTTTAAAGTTGCAACTTGCAAGATCCAGTCACCATGAGCTTAAGTATACAGCCCAGTATCATGAACCCAAGACATTTTTTAGCTTGTCCAATGTTTGATGGTCCCTTTAAGGACATAATTTTTGGGGGTTTGATGGAGGGCTCCATGTAGCCCCACTCGTGTTCGTTTGTAATGCTGTATTTGCTCTCATTAACATTTTTGAGAAAGATAAAAAGGATGAAAGAAAAACTCAAAGAAAGGAGTTAAATTAGTGTTCTTAAATGATATAAATAGGTAAATGGTATTCAAGAAAACAACTAATAATGATAGCAAAAAGGAAGTGCCTAAATCATTTTCCGCTGCATAAAGCACTTGTGAAATAAAATTATTAGAGTAGGCAAAAGGCTGAGGAAATTACAGAAGTAGGTAACAATAGCGGAAGGAGCATGATCCTTGTGGGATATGAGGATGATTTACTAGTCTTAAAAAAAGTGCTACACACAAAAAAACATTTTTTTTGCTTTTCTTTTCTCCAAAACCCTAAAACGGCCCTTTATGAGGCCATTCCAACCTAAAACATATCATTTTGTTTCCGCTTTGCTCTCAACTCATTTTGTCTCCATTTTGGCATTTCAAAGGGCTGGTGGTTTTTTCAAAGGGGGTTGTTCGTGGAGTCCTAGATAGTTTCCAGAAAGGAGATTTAACCGTCTAAGGTAAGCATTTAACCCTATTATTTAGTCTTTTAACAATTTTTTAAATTTTTTTGATGTATTTTTTAAAGTTTTTTTCAAATTTATAGCAAAAAATCAGATTACAAGAATGGTCAGTAGTCAAAGTTCAGTGGGCGTGGAAAGAAACCAAAGATTCAAAATTTATGAAGATCTCCTTATGGAGACATACCACAAGGATTGAACAACTTCTAGGATGTGGGGGATATATTTGGAAGTGTAATTTGTGTAATGGACAATTTAATAGCTCGTATTATCGAGTGAAACTTCACTTTATGGGCCCTTTTGGGAAAGGTATTGAAATGTGTGCAGGCCCAAATGAGAAGGGGTTATTTGCCAAAGAAATAGTGGCATTCATTAGAGAACAAGAAGACGCTGATAGAATGGTTGCAAGAGGAAAACAAAGAGCTCATCCTTTCACAAAGAAAAAAACAATGAATTTACCCATTGATGCAGTAATGGCCTCCCAACATCCCTTCTTGCATATGCCCTCTACAAAAGTAGAAGATGAAGTAGAAATTCTCACCTGTAAAATAGGTCCATTGGACAAGGCATATGAAATGAAATCAAGAGATATTGCTGAAAAAAATTGCATGTTGCATCTATGCCAATGGTCTTCCATTCAACTCGGTGAGATCACCATATTGGCGGGAAATGCTGTTGGCAATCAATAGTGCAACTCTTGGTTTCGCAATACCTGGGTATGAAAAGGTGCATACCACCTTATTGCAAGGAGGGAAGAATTCTGTAGAGACCTCATTGAAACCAATTAGAGATTCTTGGGTTGAATCATGAGTTTCTATTTTTTCTGATGGCTGCAAAGATTGCAAAAACCGTCCATTGATAAATGTTATTGCGGTGTCTGCCAAAAAGGCAATGCATTTGAGGGTAGTTGATTGTTAGGGGCAAGTCAAAGATGCAGAGTTCATTTACGTAACCCTCATTGAGTCCATAGAGATGGTGGGTCATGAGAATGTGGTCCGTCATTATGTACAATGCGAAAAATTGTAAGGCTGCGGGTGCTTTGGTTGAGCAAAGATATGAGCACATTTTTTGGACACTATGCACCGTACATTCCCTCAACTTGGTGATGCAAGTAATTGACACTCAAATAGAGTGGGCAAAAGAAATATACCAAAAAAGTGAGGAGATATAGATGTTTGTGACAAACCACCAAATGTCACAAGAATTTCTCAGAACTTTCTCAAGTTTGGAATTGTTGTAGGTAAATCTAGTTAATTTAATTTATGTCATGTTCAATATGTATATAATTTTATTTTTTTTGGTAGGTAAATTGTGGGATTAGGGCCCACTCCATAATATAACATACAAACAAAAAAGACAACTTCATACCCAAGAATGGGGAGCACAGAGAGACAAAGATTTCAAAGAAACCTACAGAAAGCTCTCAAAAAATCCTATAGAGGGCTAAAGAAATTACTAGGAAATTAAGTACAAAGTCATCTTAAGAACAAAGAAAACATTGACCCAAGTGGACCAACCACCAGACACAAAAATCATCATGCCTTATTTGCCAACCCCTTCCTCCTACTTCTAGTTAGGAGGGCATCCATAGTCCATTAAGTGCTATCATCAACTGCATCACGACCTTCAATACTTCTCAGCTTCAGATTGGCGTCCTTTCTTCTTGTTTGGGAAGTTTGGTTTAGATACGGCGCTAGCAGTTTGAGAGATGGAACAATTTTTAATTGGGACAACCAAATCCTCGATATAATCAGCAAAATGCTCATCTAGATCCTCCATAAATGGGTAAGAACCCTTAAAGTTTGAAACACCATCAAAAACCTCACTAGACTGAGCAAAATCTTCAGCCAGAGCAAGTCCATGTTCCTCATTCTCTGAAGCCAAAAAAGTTGCTTGTTGATCTGTCTTTGATGGAAGCTTCCAAGCATCCACTACCCCACAACAACCTGAGGGCCATACACCTTACCCACAATAGGGGCACGAGAATGCTGATCCATGAACATAACACGATTCCTTTAAAATAAAATCAGCATCAGAGCTGCCCTCCTTGCGGACCCACCTCCTAAGATTAAGAGCACGAAAGCCATTAACAAATTTCTCATGGCAGCCAACAAGCTTGTGCCCTAACTGATTGCATCTGAAGCAACAAAATGAAAGCCCTTCATATTTTAAATATTAACGCCATAAACCCAAAGAAGAGTTGATATAGATCATGTGAGGCAAAGGTTTGGAAATATTAACCATGGCATAGACTCTGGAAAAATTTCATAGGGACACTGAGGAAGCCTCCATTTTGATGAAAGTGTCCACTTGGTTAATCATAGATTCAATAAGCCCTTTTGATCGCAAACCAATGTAAGTTATAAAGCTGAATCCAGATCGAAATGGGTGTGGTTCAAGCATTTGCAGGATAAAAAAAGGAGCCAAGGGAGCTACAAATAAACCAGATCTGCCAAAGAACCAAG
Organism: Thuja plicata; assembly: GCA_018584345.1. Classification (NCBI taxonomy): domain Eukaryota; kingdom Viridiplantae; phylum Streptophyta; class Pinopsida; order Cupressales; family Cupressaceae; genus Thuja; species Thuja plicata. The sequence goes on along the minus strand of MU223771.1, from coordinate 361,835 downwards.
GCCCATTGTCTTGAACAAACATGTAGTCTTCCACATTTTGAAAAATAACAAGAAAGAAAATATGATCAAGCAATTCCAACGAAGGGGATGACAAATGAGCCCAACTATCTTTGCACCATGCAAGGAACTCCTCCACAGATGGCCTCTTCCCCATTACCCTAGAAATCAAAGCCCTAGATTCGAATGTCGACGAAATAATAGCTAAGTCATCATTTGAGATATGAAACTCCACAGGTTCAAGATCCAAAACAACCTTGGTATCAACCAAAAATAAGGGTGGACATGATCCAGAGCTAGCCGAAGGAGGTGGAGGATTAGGAGCCAAGGAGCAATTATCCTCTGTAGCCACATGCATAGATGCCTTTGGGGTAGAAAACCCAATGTCGGCCGTAGGGTTTTCCATAAGAATTTAGTCTTTACAAAAATCATTGAACACATGAAATGCGTTTGAAGCTTCTTGCATAATCTGAAAATTTTGCCCTGATTCATGGAGGGTGAAGAAGACTGGCAACCGGATTTGGGGGAGACATCGTGCGTCCCAGCCCTAGACATAGCGCACTTGGGTAGCGATGAAACTTGCACTTTCTTTTGTCCATTCCCCCCATTGCATCTATCCAACCTTTCAACATCCTTCCGCACCTACACAGTCGTCCTCTGCTCCTTCGCTCAGCGCTGTTGTTGCATTCGCTCACACATTTCTCTCTCCTACGATAAAACTTATCTATGTGCATTTATTATTAGTTCAATATATACTTCTTTATGTGGGGATACATAATCTTTCCATTTCTCTCATAATATGTATCTAAATTTCTAATATTTTTTGGTGTTTTATTTACATATTTTTAATGTGTTACTAAGTTATTAACATGAGCCTAGGTTGCTGAGATACAATTTGCATCTCATAAAATTGTCGAGCCAACTTTTGAAGGTGCGAGAGGCATTGGGTCAAATGGTTACTAGCAACCAATGGGGTGTTTGGAAGCAATCAAATTTAGAGAGAGCCCAAAGGTAAAGTCATTGATCTTGGATGACAATTGGTTGGCTTGTGTGGAATATGAATTGGCTTTCACTGAGCCTATCATGACTATGCTCCGGTTTGTTGGTACAAATGCTCCATGTTTGGGAGATGTCTATGATGGCATGGACACGATGATAGAGAAAATCAAATTGGTAATACAAAAAAAGAGAATGACCCCAGAGAAACCTTTTCCAAAAGGATGGAATCAATCATTCTTCATCATTGGAACAAGATGGCCACGCCATTGTACCTCCTTGCATATGCACTATCTTTGAGGTACTATAGCAACAATGTTCTTTCTTTGCTAGGGAGATTACCACCATATAGAGATTTTGAAGTTGCTACTTGGTACAAGTGGGCATTTAGTAGACTCTTCCAAGAGTCTAGAAGAGGAGGAAAATTTTAGGAGAGAATTTGGCTTGTTTGTCTAAGGAAGAAATAATACTCCTTGTGCTGTTAATGACCAATCGAAAATGGATGCTACTACATGGTGGTACCTCCATTTTCAAGATTATATGTACCTCCAACCTCTCGAAATCAAGATCCTTTTGCAAGTATTTTTTTTGTTTCTTTTACCATTTGTATTGTAGAATTTAGTACTTAACATTCTTTAATTTATTCATGATTGTCCATTTTTTAAATTTTTTTATTGGGTTTCTCTCCAATTTCAATAGGTTGCAATTTCTTTTGCTACTAAATGGAATTGGAGTACATACTCCTTTATCCACTCATTAAAGCGTAACTTGGTGGCTGCAAATGGAGCAAAATACTTGGTTTATATTCATTCCAATTTGCATCTTCTATCACATAAGGATCCCTAATACAAGGATGGGGCCGCGAACCTTTGAGATGTAGCCCTCGAGTGTACCAACTTGGTTGCAACCATTGAAGATCTTAAATATTACATGAGCTTTTGGGCATCAAATTGTGTTAATTTTTGCAATAAAAAATTAACACAGTTTGATGCCCAAAAGCTCATGTAATATTTACTATGGACTGTGAAAGAATCATACCAAGAATTGAAGATCTTGTTAGAGTCACTATGGGTGATGATGACATACCTACACATGGTGCATCTAGTGTGAGTGACACTGCTTCGGGTTCAAATGATCTTGAACTTGTAGCAGCTGAAAATGCAATAGATATTTTTTTGATAATCCTTTTGATGATTGATGAACTACATTGAAGATAGAAGGCAATTACTATTTTTGATTGTTAATTTTGTAATTGTAATGATTTTCATTGGAATCGTGAACCTAGACATATGATATGGCATATGCCTTAATATTGAAATTTTGAACTATCAATTGGCATTTAATATATATCTTTGGCATTTGGCATTGATCAATGATGAAGTTGTTAGAAATAAATATTTATTATCTTGTTGTCATTGATGTCAAACATTGTATTCCATATGTTCTAGAGGAGCTTGAGTTTGTGTTCTTCCCTCAAGCTTTGTGGTCCGAAAGTGTGTTAATCTTGTGATGGGGTACATATGCTGAACCTTTAGTATATTGGAGGTCAGGTACGCTCTCAGTCTTGCATGGTCTCAGAGCAGTGGAAGACATGTATGTGTCTTGTATGGTCTCAGAATAGTGGAAGATAGGTATGTATCCTGTATGGTCTCAAAACAGTGGAAGACAAAAGTGTATCCTGTAATCTTGGGTAGATAGTGTTCTACAATGCTTTTGTATTATATTTTTATTTGAATGACTGTTGTAGCAGTGTGTTGCATTTTAGTTAGTAGTTTTAGTATTGCAGTTATTTGTCTTTCCGAAGCTATTCTCTTCCGAAAAACATAGTTGAAGTTGTGCTATTATTCATTCAGATGAATTCAAGACTTGGTCTTGGTTGTGGCGTTCTCTGGTGATCAGGAGTGTGTTCCTGGTGTTTCGGAGATTGGGTTATCCTGAGTTGCCATTCTTTCCAGTTACTGTTCTGATTTGGGAATTTGTTGTGACAACTTTTGACGTGGCATGTTGACATGGCTTATGATGTGGCATGTTAACATGGCTTATGATGTGGCATGTTGACATGGCTTTTGATGTGGCATATAGATCTCTCCGTAGCATTTGGAGGTCTGGTTACTGTTGGTATTTGGCAATTTGCTTCTACACATTTGATTTATCCTTAGTGATGTTCCACTCATTGCGGATCTGGCATTGGGACATGTGTAGCGTGGTTTTGGTCTGTCTTTCTCTTGGGACGGATCATGCTTTCAATTTTAGGTTTGGCTGCTATATTTATTGATTGTTGAAATATGAGATTCAGGTGCGGGTCTTATACTTAATGCTTCTATCTTATCCAGATGGGTTCATGTTATATGAGGCTTATGTATTTAACGTTTGTCACTTATTCGATGGGTCCTTGGTTCGGACGCTTTTGATAATGATCCCGTTTTTGCCTTGGCCAACATGGAACTCATTTGTAATATCTTTTTTGGTTTGGCCGACCTTATTTTAATCTCCAATGATCTATCCTTTATATAAGGGCTATTGGTGACTTGGCAAAATTGAAGTAAGGTGTGAAGCAAGTATAGTGTGCGAACCAGTTCAACAATCAGAAGAGCAAAGTGCAATGACAATGCCAGAGAAGAAAAGGTAGTGATTGGTTTGCTGCTAGTGTGGACAGTGTTATGTAGATCAGTTGCATGAGCATGAGAATATTTTCATATCTACTTTAAAGAAGGATAAGTACTTTGAGACAGTGAGTCTTAGGTACTTGAGCTTGTTATTGTATCTTGCTACTTTGACATCGAGCCTGTGTATGCAAGTCTAGAGCAATGAGCTCTTGTTTGTATTGTAAGGCAGTGAGCCTTCTTCATTATTCACATTCATTGTAGTATTGGCAGTGAGCCTTTGATTGGTTTTTGGAGCAGTGAGCTCCTAATCTTTTGTAATCAGATTATATACTTTTTTGATTTATCTTTGTGGACAAGTGCTCACTGTGTCTTTTTCCAGTTTGGGTTTTCTATGTATAAATCTCGGTGTTCATGTATTGCTGGTTTTGTTCTTTCTTGCACGCTGTTTCTTGTGGTGGTTGTTGAAGTTAAGCTGTTAAGGTTTTTAGTTTAATGTTGATTCACCCCCCCTCTCAGCATCCAAAGTGTGTTCATCAATTGGTATCAGAGTCGAGTTCCTCTGGTTGAAGCTTAACTGCTTGAGGCAGATCTGGGATGGCGTAGAATTTTCACTTTTAGACACCGATATTTGATGGCACGAATTTTCCCTATACGAAGGATAAGATGGAAGCATATCTTGAAACATTACAGAATGGTTTTTGGGCGGTGATTCAATCTAGTTTATATCCTTCTTTTGGAAGACCTTTGACTGCTGAAGAAGAGAAACAAAAGGAAGCAAATGTGAAAGCAAGGGCAATCCTTTTCAGCTGTTTATGTGACACAACTTTTGGAAAAGTGAAAGGCTTGAAAGGTGCAAAAGAAATTTGGGACAAATTGGTATTGGTGTATGAAGGAGATCTGAAAACAAAACAAGCAAGGTTAATGAATCTCAAACAGAAGTACAAAGTTTTGAGGAAAACAAAAGATGAGAGTGTTGAAAGGTATATCTACAGGGTTACCGACGTTGCAGATGGAATCAAAGCTATTGGTGGACATTTGGAAGATACCGATGTTATTCTTAAACTTTTATTAACCCCTACTGAAGGAGTTCATACTGATGGCATGTTCAATAAGGGAGAGCAATGATCTGAGTCAATATTCCATTGATCAACTCATTGGGTCACTTTTTGTGTTTGAGCTTGCAGAAGTTGAAAGAGAAAAAAGGGAAACTGCTTTGAGAACAGTTGAAGATGCTGAGCCGGAGACATGCAAAATACCAGAGGATGCAAAAGCCTATCTTTCAAGAAGATACAAGTGAGGTACCGAAAGATATAAAGGTAAGTTGCCTCTTAAGTGTTTCAATTGTGGAAGGGTAAGACATTTTGCTAGTGATTCTAAGTATAAAGATTATAATTGTGATTTAGAAGATGAAGATAAAAAGAGCAATCAAAAGAAAGGAGATTTCATAAAGAAGTTTAATTTCAAAGGTAGAGGTAAAAAGAGCTTGTGTTCCATGGAAGAGTATTTTTCTGAAGAAGAAGACACTATTGAAACAATTCAGGAATTTTTGTTTTTAGCTATCTCACAAAGAAGGGAACATGTTGCTTTGCATGCTAAAGTTGTTGCAGATGCATGGATCATAGATTCTGATTGCTCAAATCATATGATAGGAGATAAGAGAAGGTTTATCAAATTTGAAGATTATGATAGCGGAGCAATTAGATTCGTCAGAGAAGGAAGTGCTCAAATCAAGGGCATATGAACCATTTCAATTGATGGTAAGCATAGAACTTATAATGTTTACTATGCTGAAGGTTTGAAACATAATTTGTTGAGTGTTAGTCAAATGTGCAACAAAGTTTATGAAGTTATGTTTAAAAGTGATGGTTGTACTATTAGAAAGAAACAAACTAGCAAAAGAGTTGTAGAAGGTTTTAGGACTGTAGGTAACATCCTACTATATTGAAGACAAGTGTGAAAATCTGTGTTTTCTAGCTCAATATAACGGTCGATGGGGAGATGATATAGAAATGGAATTTGACCAAGACTTTGTTAGAGTAAATGGTTCTTTTCTTTCACTCTTGACTTAAGTTTACTTAGGTGAACTTATTTATGAGGAGGATATTTTTTATTTTAATATTATTTTTAGGAGGATATTGTAGAGTCATACTTTGACTCCAACTCCTCCTTTGATATGGTTGATTCCTACTTGAACTCAAACTCCTAAGATATGGTTGTGTCCAATTTGGACTCTACTCTTCTAGAGGATGTTGTTGAGTTCCATCAAGACTCTACTTTCTCCAGGTTGAGACACTTGTCTCAACCTTGTCCATGCTGCCTATCAGTTCTTTCCTATATAAACAGGCTAGCTTGCATGTATTTGATATAGATTGTAGATATATTCTCCATACTAATATATTGGATATGCTAAGATAGCATAATAGAGATTTCCCTTGATGCTGTTATGCCTTTGAGTATATACATCAAGTTTGTCTAACAATGTTATTCTGCTTATTTTATTTCCAATTATTCATCTAACACTTTCAATTGGATTTTGGGTTATGTATGTTTTTAGCAGATTCTAACAGACTTTGTAGGACATGCTTTGTTAAGAGATGATGAAGAAAGAAAGGTTGAACCAGAAGACCCGATGCAAGCCGAATGGATTATTGTAGAACAAAAGCAAGAAGAAATCAACGAGGACATGTTAGACTAGAAGAAGATGGTGGAATGAAAGCAAAGAGAAGACAAAAAGGATGTTGATTGGATTATAGTAGATCAGAATCTTGAAAATGAAAATGAGAACATGACTGATCAGAAGCATGAGAGTGAAAACAAGAATATGGCTGATCATAAGCTTGGGAAAGACATCAAGGAACAAGATGAAGACAAAAAGAGCACGACAAATTAGAAACAGATGGAAGAAGATAAAAAAAACATAAAGGACCAGAAACAGGTTGACCAAAGGCAGCTGAAAATAAGGAATCAGAAGATCAGAAGCAAAAGAAGAACAAGAAGAATCCAGGAGATCAAAAGCAGAAGAACAAGAAAAATGAAAAATCCGATACAAACAGAACAAAAAAAGGACGAAGAATCGAAGATCCCCTTCTATTCTTTCCAGGTACTTTTCCTTTGATGGTATCTGTTTCTATTGTAAAAGTGTAAGACACAGAGTCAATGACTGTAGAAGTTTGAGAAGGAATTTAGTTTTTCATGGAAGGTGCTATCATTGCAATAAGTTAGGACATAAGGTGGTTCAATGTAGAAGCAAAACGAATTACAATAGAATAAATGAGAATCAAAGTGTTAAGAACTTCAAAGACTAATGCTATGGTTGCAATAGATATGGACACATAAAAACATAATGTAGTATAAATATCAATGTTAGAAATAATGAAGTTGCAAAAATGAATAAGAATGGTTTGATTTGTTATAAATGTAACAAGGACATATTGCAAGATTCTGCAAGGATGGTTTGGTCTGCTATAGATGTAATGGGACAAGACATTTTGCTAGGTTCTGCAAATTTGTAGAAAAAGGTGATTGTTTAACTACTGCAAAAGACTCAAAAGAAAGAAACAAGATATATTTGTTGTGGGATACATAAGGTGTTTCTGATGGTGATCCGACATCTATTCTAGATGCTATTTCCTCATTTGTCAATTGACTTAGACTGCAAGGTCTGAGGGGGAGTTTCCATCTGTTTGCCCCCTCAAGGCTGGGTATCTTCTTAGCACAGTAATGAGGTATGATTACTTCTTTGAAGAAAAGATTTGTGATTTATGGTCTGAAAAGGTGTTTGTTTGGATAATAATTATTTCTAAGATGTATTAAAAATGAATTGGAAGTTTGGTGTACCTGTTGGATCGCAAATTAAGAAACATTTGAAAAAAAGTGTTGTTTCTCTTGATGAAATGATAAGTTTGTGGGACTACTTTTCTACTAATGTTGATTGGATAAGGGAAAACATGATTTGCGACTCAGAGAATGTTGAGTTTGAAGTTGTTTTGATAACTTTGTTTGATAGTACAAGGAATAAAGTTGCAACAAATCTAAGGAAAAATGAAGAACAAGACAAGTTAATTATGAATCTTGAGAGCTGGTTGGTTCCGGTGATTGTTTTTGCTGGAGACATGCTTTGTCATATGATTAGAATTTCTAGTTTCTCTAGAAATGCTTGGGGTGTTGCTCATTTCTCTGTCTAGCTTAGTATATCAAGTTGGTGCATCGGTTCAGGGGGAGCTTTCTGAACTAATGATGGTTATTAGAGTTGTGTAGCAAGAGATCTTTGCCTAGCCTTTGTCCTTGATGGCAAAGAAGGAGAAAGATATTGGAAACGGTTCTTACAATAAGGGGGAGTTGACATTGTTGGTGGCTGTTTGCCATAAATGACAAAGGGGGAGATTGTTAGAAATAAATGTTTATTATCTTGTTGTCACTGATGTCAAACATTGTATTCCATATGTTTCAGAGGAGCTTGAGTTTGTGTTCTTCCCTTAAGCTTTGTGGTATGGAAGTGTGTCAATCTTGTGATGGGGTATGTATGTTGAACCTCAAAATATTGGAGGTTAGGTCCGCTCTCAGTCTTGCATGGTCTCAGAGTAGTAAAAGACGTGTATGTGTCATGTATAGTCACAAAACAATGGAAGACAAGTATGTATCCAGTATGGTCTCAGAACAGTGGAAGACATGAATATATCCTGTAATCTTGGGCAGATAGTGTTCTACAGTGCTTCAATATTATATTCTTATTTTCGAGTGTCTTCTTGGTTTGAATGACTGTTGTAGCACTGTGTTGCATTTTAGTTAGCAATTTTATAGTTGCAGTTATTTTTCTTTCCGGAGCTATTCTCTTCTGAAAAATAGAGTTGAAGTTGTGTTGCTATTCATTCAGATGAATTCCAGACTTGGTCTTGGTTGTGGCGTTCTTTGGTGATTAGGAGTGTGTTCCTAGTGTTTCAGAGATTGAGTTATCTTGAGTTGCCATTCTTTCCAGTTGTTGTTCTGATCTAGGAATTTGTTGTGGCAACTTTTGACCTGGCATGTTGACATGGCTTATGACGTGTCATGTTGACATGGCTTTCGATGTGGCGTATAGATCTCTCTGTAGCGTGTGGAGGTTTGGTTACCGTTGGTAGTTGGTAGTTTGCATCTACACATTTGATTTATCCTTGGTTGATGTTTCACTCATTGCGGATCTGGCAATGGACATGTGTAGCGTGTTTATGGTCCGTCTTTCTCCTAGGATGGATCATGCTTTCAGTTTTAGGTCTGGCTGCTATATTTATTGATTGCTGAAATATCAGATTCAAGTGCGGGTCTTATACTTAATGCTTATATCTTATCTGGATGGGTTCAAGTTATATGAGACCTATGTATTTAATGTTTGTCACTTATTCGATGGGTTCTTGGTTCAGATGCTTTTGATAACGATCTCTCATTTTTGCCTTGGCCAACATGGAACTCATTTGTAATATTCTTTTGGGTTTGGCAGACGTTATTGTAATCTCCAATGGTCTATCCTGTATATAAGGGCTATTAGTGCCTTGGCAAAATGTAAGTAAGGTGTGAAGCAAGTATAGTGTGCGAACCGGTTCAACAATCAGAAGAGCAAAGTGCAGTGACAGTGCTAGAGAAGAAAAGGTAGTAATTGGTTTGCTGCTAGTGTGGTTAGTGTTATGCAAATTAGTTGCATGAGCAGGAGAATATTTTCATATCTACTTTAAAGAAGAATAAGTACTTTGAGACAGTGAGTCTTAGGTACTTGAGCTTGTTATTGTATCTCGCTACTTTGACAACGAGCCTTTGTAAGTCCGGAGCAATGAGATCCTGTTTGTATTGTAAGGTAGTGAGCCTTCTTCATTATTCACATTCATTGTAGTATTGGTAGTGAGCCTCTGATTGGTTTTTCGGAGCAGTGACCTCCTAATCTTTTGTAATCAGATTATATATACTTTAGTGATTTATCTTTGTGGGAAGTGTTTTTTTCCAGTTTGGGTTTTCTACGTATAAATCTTGGTGTTCTTGTATTGTTGGTTATGTTTTTTCCTACACATTGTTCTTGTGGTTGTTGCTGAAGTTAAGTTGTTAAGGTTTTTAGTTTTATGCCGATTCACCTCCCCTTCTTAGCATCCAAAGTGTGCTCATCAGAAGTACCATACTATCAAATGATTTAGTTTTACAATTTTGTACATTTCTTTAAATTCTTTCTATACACACACACATGCTCGTACTCGAACCCATCTACCCAAATTCCAAATTTTTTTCCCCTACCCACATACCCGGTTCTTGCACCTATACCTATGCCCGAACCAACAACTCAGGATATAGATATAGTAGAATTTGCAAAGTAGGCAATTTCTAACTTTAGATATATGGGATAATAGAACCATAGAAGTAGAGATCATGATTAATTGGGAAAATAAAAAATTGTAAGTTTTGCTTGCCCCCCCATCAAATCGTGTTTTTTAGCACAATTGTTAACACATGATTTCCAACGAGTTTTTTGTGCGTAAACACATTAAAATCGAGAAAAAATTGAGGGAAATTACTTGCTTTACCCACATTATTTACTTGCATATTTTAACTCAATCTTCTGAATTTGAATAGCATTCAAATCATTAAAGAAAAATGTCGGTAAAGATTGAGTTTTACTATATTGAGATATACGAGGGAATGCTTTGTGGCTTGTTGTGTATTCTCACATTAAACAATCGAAGGAAAGGAATGCAAAAATGTTGGATCAGCGATCTCAGGTTCAAATTGTGACCACTAATTGTATGCTTTCTACAGTAATTAGATATTGGTTTCAAGACATTTAATAGAGTAATATTGGAATTTTTATACTTCTTAATTTGTAAATAAATTTCTTTTAGATTTTTGTGAGTGGCATATCAATTAAGGATTTGGATGAGCATTGTTTTGTGGCCAATCTTAACAAGTCGTAGAAACTTTTTCCAATATTTTTCCCCTCGTCCATTTTCCATTAATGGGTTTGTTGTCTTTACTCCATTGCTAATTTAGATAGTGGGACATGTTCCAAGAAGAAATATGGTTTGTTTTAATAAATTTTGTTTTTTCTAAATAGAGTATTAAATTGTTGTATTCATTTTTAATGATGTTATAATTCTATTTTTTTTGTAGTAGAAAAAGTGCACAAAAATTACATCATAATAACTTATCCTTTAGTATCAAATCAGTATGATCAGTTGATCCCATATAACCAATACCATCTCAACAAATCATGAACTATGTTACGATAGAAGTTTTATCAGCCACTACAAAAAAATAGGTCGAGAGAGTTCATTCGATAACATATGATAATACTTCAAACTGAGTCATGCTGCATCCCATGGTCCTATAATATTATTGCTCCCTTCAGCTTTATTTGTTTCATATCTCCCAGAGGGGGATCAATGTCTGGATCAGCAATGGTATCCCATTGAGGTGCGTCTGGCTGTTTAGGAACTTTATTCATGTCTATTATGTCTTCTTTGGAAATGTTGTTCTGCAGAAACTATTCAATGGCTTTAAGCTCTTCCTGGTCAAGCATGTCTTTATAGGCATTGAAAAAGTAAACAGACTTGATATCAAACTTATAAATTAACATCATCCCTTCCCTGACCAGGATCATGAACCGACTCTTTGATATCTCCAACACAACAGAGACTTGCAACATGATATGTAATAAGGCAAGTCTAATGTTAAACTCAGTAAGGTTTGTCTTTATACCTTGAAAGGCATCCTTGTTCCTCTTGGGCCACAGAAACCAAACAACTTCACAAAATAAAGTAGACCAGAAGGTGTTAAGATAATCATCAAAGCAATCAACAAAACCAGCAAGGATTTCAAACCACAACAGACCAGGCCAGGAATTCCAAGTCACAGGAGAACCAATAAACAATGACCAGACCTTCTTAGCAAAGGGACATTCAAAAAAGACGTGGTGAACAGACTCAGTGGCTGAACACACTAAACACACCACAGGGGAAAGACCAACAGAGGATAACACATCCCCGACAACCACTTTCTTAAGGAGGACTTGCCACATGAGATTTCTTTTTAGGTTCACCAGGATTACGCCAAAATCGGTTGAAAACAAAATTCCATCTGGACTCCGTCCATTTACAATCTCAGCCTCATTAATCCACTGTAAAATCTCCGAGTCTTCTCTAAGCATTAAATAAATCTGTTTAGCTGTAATACTATGAAAATAGATGCCATTTTTCCATTTTAATTGTTCCAAAAACTGATTGGATGATACAATTTTCCCAGGAAAGAAGGGCTCCACTGCTTTGCAAATTAGAGCATATGTATTCTTGTGTGAGAGAGGGATACCAAACTTGGAGTAGAGTTCCTCCCATGAGCCAAGGCGGTTACACACCAAAAGATCACCAACGGAGGAGATGCCCAACGAATTCCAAATCCTAGCAGAGCAACATTGTGTCGAAGCAAGTGGTTTCTGATTTAGCATAACCCCCCACCACAAAAATTTGTCAACAATTGAATATGTTGGAGAATGCCCAATAGCCTCTCTGCCACATAGGAGACCCCTTACATGAGTCCAAGCCTTCCACAGAGAGGAGAAGATAACAGACTCAAAAGTTTTAACTTCAAAATCCCCCTAACAATATATCACTGAAACCCGAAGCATTCCAATTTCTACCTTTTTTGGGCTTAGATAAACATATATTGTTTCTTATCAATTCCTTCCAAGGTTCACTCCCTTGGACAGCCTTGAAAATCCACTTAGCAACAAGAGCAATTCCATGAAGCTTGAGGTCATAGAGTCCAAGGTCCCCCATTTCTTTAGGAGCACAACACCAATCCCAGGAGACATTGTGTCTTTTCTTATTGCCCTGCCCATCAGACGAGAGAAAATCTCTCAATATTCTTTCCAACTTACTCTCTTGGTAGTTAGAGAAAAGCCAAGTAGAAGAGTAGTAGATAGCATGAGAGGACAACACTTTTTGATCAGCCTGCACCCTCCCAACTAGAGTTAAGAGACGAGTCTGCCACTTTAGGTGTTTTCTTTCAATTTTAGCAAAGATCCATTCCCACATCTTCTTCAGAGAAGGGCTAATAGCAAATGGGATCCCTAAGTACCTGACCACCTTGGAGGGCCCAACCCAACTCCACCCTTTGTTAGCAAGCCAGTCTAGGGACTGTTCAGACCATCCAATAACTGTTGATTTCTGTGGAGCCACCTTGGCCCCATAAGCTAGACAAAAGAACTGAAGCCTTTCCAAAATGTTATCAAAGTTACTTTCATTAAGTTCAGGGAATAGAGCAGTGTCATCTGCAAATTGGGCATTAAGTAAAGCATTATTATTTGGTCATTTAATACCCTTGACAGGAGGACCTAACTCAGAGCCTCTAAGAATATAGTATAAAGCATCCGCAACAATAATAAACAAGGCAGGTGCAATGGGACACCCTTGCCTGATTGATCTCTGGAGATGAGTGGGATCAGACAGGCATCCATTGACATCAATTACAGTGGAGGAGTCACAAAATAATATCTCAATCCATCTACAAAAGTAAGGTGGAAAACCAAATGCTTTCATCATACCAAGCACAAAAGGCCATTCAATTCTGACATAGGGTTTTTCAAAGTCTAGCAAGATCATGACCGCATTTTGCCCATCTTCCTTGGCCCAATGCATAGCTTCCCAACTAGTAATCAAGTTCTTTAAAATGTATTTGCCTTGCATGAAACCAGTTTGAGTGACATATATAATCTTTCCCAATATCCCTGTAATTCTTCTGGCAAGAGTCTTGGCTATGATCTTGTAAGAAAGGTTCAACAATGTTATCAGCCTCCAATTCTTCACAAGTGTTTTGTTCCCCCCTTTAGGGAGCAGTTCGATCACACCTTGGTTGATATTATTCCCAAGAGATCCTCTGTTAAATGCCTCAATGTAGAGCTCCAATAACTCCTCACCAATCCAATTAATGTTTTCCTTGTAAAACTCTGCATGCAACCCATCAAGACTCGAGGATTCGCCATCAGCTAGTGACTTTATCGTATCTTCAATTTCACTAATAGATATATCCTCAGACAAATTCACTGCATCCTCATCTGATATTTTTTTGGGGATCAACTTTAGGCACTGCTCCATCTTATCCATATTTTTCTACTTATGTTCTGATGTAAAGAGAACCTTGTAGAACTCAAAGAAAGCTTTGCCAATTTCCTCTGGGTTATTAGTGGTACCATCATTCAGACTGATCTACTTAATCCTCTTCCTTTTTTTGTTTTGCCTGATGATGTTAAAGAAATAATTCGACCCTCTGTCATCTTCTTTTAGCCAATTCATCTTTTCCCTTATACTCTGATCTCTGAATTTTGCATTTTTTAATCTTTTTGATTTCCATCTTTGCCTTAACCAATTATCCTTCTAAGTATTCATCATGACCTTTCTGTTGAAAACAGTCTTCCACCTTATTGAGTCTAATTTGTAATGTCTCCTCTAGTTCATTCCTGTCTGGGGCATTCTTTTCCCCAACAAATTGAAACATCTTCCTCCAGAGATTGACAAGGACATCCCACCTCTCAACCACACCTAAGTCTTGATGACAAAATTTGGAGAGGCAAGTAGCCATTCTAATAGCCCCAAGGGTGTCAACATCTTTGAGCAGAGAGGTGTTAAGTTTCAATACATTTTTGGGCCAAGGTCTACAAGAGGGTTGACAATCACCTTCAACATTGATAAAAACAAAGATGGGAGTGTGATCGAACGTAATGCCCGGGGTAACAATGGCATGCTTATTGTTCTTATCATTGACAAAGAAGAATACTGAGGCATCTACTTAGATCCTATCAAGTCTACAATATATCCTTTGTTTGGAAGCTTGATTATTACACCATGTAAACCACATCCCTTTGGACTCTTCCTTTTTTCTTTCTAAAGGATCAATGAGATTGAGTCTTCTTTTACACTTTGCCCAGAAGTACTGTTCATTACATTTCCATTCATGCTTCATGCCTCCCAATTTGTATTCTTTATATTCAATCATATTGAAATCACCAATAAGAATCCAGTGTACCTTGGGAAGGGAGATGGATAACCACTCCCACAAGGCAGCCCTATCTCTGTAATCGTTAGGGGCATAAATATTGCATATACCCAATTTGATCTCCTGATACTTCAAGATTACCCAACGTACCCTATTACACGGGGAAACACCAGACCTTAAAATATTATCAACCCACTTGGGGCCAATCAAAATGGTAGCCCCTCCCTTGCCACGCTAATGACCAATAAAGAAGCTCTTTGCTTCATTCCAGATAAATTTCAGGTTGTTGGTGGCATGAAAACCTACCACTTTCACCTCTTGAAGGCATATGATATCCTTATCAATTAGTTTGTTGCACCAATCTTTGACTACGAATTTCCTATCTTTCATTTCAAGCCCTCTAACATTCCAACTAGAAATGTCGAGATTCATTTAGTAGGATGGGTGTGATTTTCTGATTCTTGTATAATTTGTTAAAACATTCAGGCATCTCCCCAATTTTCTCGAGAGTGGATTTATCAGAATTAGACTGTGAAAGAGACTGTCTGGCTGGTGTTTTCCTCTTTTTCTTTTTTGAAACTTCCACAAAAGAGGGAGGAGTCATCTTTCCGAGGGGCCTCAGCCATCTCAACTTCATATATAACCAACTCTTTACCAACACTTTCATTGATGGTTGGAGCACTGTCTTTGGGGTTATTGTCATTTTGTAGCATCATCTTATTATTTTTAAACTGTTCTGCTCTCTCATAATAGAGGCCAGGGCTATTTTTTGAGCATTTGGCCTTCCTTGGCCATCCCCACTATTGGGGTTCTCCTTGTGTGTGCCGTTTTGGTTCATGTCTCGACCCCTTGCGGGTATGACATCAAATTCATCCTCGAATAGAGGATTTGATAATGAAATACTATAATTATTAAGTATGGCCTCTCCCTCACAAGAAGCCGAAGCATCTTCACCTTTGTTATCTTGTGGACCACAACATTTGCATTATGAGTCTCATGTTTTTCAATATCTGCATTACTCTTATTAAGGGTTACTTCTCCAGTTGTTTCATTATCATGAATTGCATTAAAAGATTCATTATTTTTTTGTTCAACATAGGGCATTCTTTTATGTTATGGCCATTTCTTTTGTAGTGAAAACATGCATTTAGGTTACCCAAAACATCAATATTCCAACAAAAAACCTCATCTTCAAAATTCAAAGAGATTTTCCCGAGTATTTCAACCTCTGGGTTAAGCTCGATCAGAACCCTAGCGTCCAGATGGGGGAGGGTAACCCTCGATTCTTCAATTTGAAGAACGTTCCCCAGAGGTTTCAAAAGTTGAGGCCAGAAAGACCAAAATTCCGTTGGAACACTTTTAATTTCAAGCCAGTTAGGAGTAGACCTAGCCACGTTTTTTTTCATGTCCCTCTTTGGCCACCATGGAAAGGAGAGAAACAATGAATGCCTCACATTCCAAAAGCCCTTCCTCAAAACCCTTTCTTGCAGGCTACGGGTTTTAAACACCACAATGAAAAGACCCTTGTGCATCATTCGACAAAAATTGACATATATGCCCAATTTCTTACCCCAGACCTTGTTAATCTAGTCATAAAAAATTTCCTTGAAGGCAGAGCATTAGGGTCCATACAATCAAAGAACACTGCAACATTCTTAAGCCTATTTTGTTCACTTTTGATAGCCTTTAACATTTCATCATTAGGAGTGAGTGAAAGCACTTTCAAGGTAGAAGGAGAAGCCTTACCGTTTTCTCCCCCTCCGGGGTCTCCATCTGCGACGAAGCCTCCATTTCGTTCTCCATTTCAGCTGGCCCCCAGTAGTCCCTCTGGTCCCACTCCACCGAATTCCACGACTCCTCCATTAAACACTGCAATCAGAGGGCACTCAACCTTTCCTTCTTTTGCAGATAGCATAGATTTGTAAGACAATTTTGGTTTGTCTGAGCCCCCACAATTACCAATTTCTTTGCTAGTATTCTGCCCAACGATTGTTTCTCCATTTTTCTTAGTGCAATTAATATCTCCCATAACATGCAAGCGGACTCAAAGGACAATTTCACCCAAATTGAAGGGTAACGAATAGGCAACCAGGCAAAACACGCATGAACAATAAAAACAGAAAACACAATAAAGCCAACAACATAAACAAAAACCGAGGACTCACAAGCACAAAAGGACACAAATCAAATCACGGAGAGCCCAAGAGCACAGGGATGCCGCAGTAAGCAGATGCAGGCGTGCACGACAAGAGGGTGACGTAACACCTTCTCAGACCACACCTGCCTCTCTCGACCTCATCACGTTTTACACTTTTGTCTGGGTTGCTATGTTGTAATTCTAATTAAAAAAATCGATACATGCAAAATAATTTAACTATTGACAAAAAGATTTACAATATTTTAGAATCACAAAGTAATCGTATGATCTTTTCTTTATGTTTGAGATAAGGCTCAAAAGTTTATTGCTGTTCTAACTTATCAAAGAGGAGAATTTTGCTAGGATCTCCTTTTTATTCTTCTTTCGTGCTTACTTGTTTTAATTACGTGGTACACCAATTTGACCTAAGTTATCGAGTATGACCCTCTAAGGTCTCGCTCCCATATTGAACGAGTATGGGTATTTGTCTTGGGTTTGCCTAAGGTCTTGCCTTGGAACCTTGGGTGAACCTAGGCCTTTCCTAAGTGAACCCAAGGGCCTCCCAAACAAAAAATAAAAAATAAAAAATAAAAGTAATTTTTTTCAAAACATTTTTATAAACAAGAACATGCCAAATACTTAATTTCACCATCAAGTGATAAAATCGTGAACATGGTGTGTGCTGTGAAGGTTTATGTCGTTCAAAGGGCTTAATTTGGCTTGGTGGCAAGAGCTTTTTTCTTCAATCCCTTAGACCCCATGAGGGGTGCTGCCTCTTTACCCCGCTAGGGGTGTTGCCCCTAGACCCCCACGAGTGGTGGTGCCTCTCAACCCCATTGGGGTCTTCACCGCTTGCCCCCATGAAGGGTGGTTACCTTTTTGTGGTTGCAAGTGTCATTGGCTACGTCTAGTTTTTTGGAACTTAATAAACAATATGGTATCAGCATCTAGTTAATACTTTATCCACTATGAAGTATGCTTTGTGCAATACAATGCAATCGGTAGTATGGATATTCATATAAACAACAAAAAGTTATATTCTACAATTCATGGGTTGAATTTTATTTGCTCTATATGTCACTATGCTATGGAAATGCCTTCAAATTTAAAAAATAAGTAGTTTTTGTCCCTTTTCTATATTTATTTAGGTTTTCAATAATCTGATTATTTCCCTTTAAATCCTGTTTTTTCAAACAAATCTTATACTTTTGGTTTGCCGGGTCTTTCAAAAAAACCCTATGCTTTGGTTTGCTGATTTTTCCCCAACAGATTTTTGTTGCTAGGTATAATAGAACATAGTTATTATTTATTGGTAACTTGTTGTTTGAGGGGTTCCTTTTGATAGTGTTAGATTTTTAAAGGCATGTCCCTTGAGGGGTTTGTGATGCTGATGCTTTCGATTCCTTTGTATAAATTAGTATGGACCGGTTTTAAGTTTTTAATGTCATAGTTTGATGATAAATATTGAGGATTGTAACACTGGATATCTATGCAATAATAGATTCCTTACATTTATTTTTTGCTCTAGGAATAATTCTGAACTTCCACATATGGCCATGATTCTTCTTGTGAATCTTGGTTTTTGATTTATTTTCTCTTGAACACTTTGCAGTTGCTGATTGATATGCTGGATATTTGAGACTTAGTGTAACATATGAGTACATAAAGCAATCTAATATGCTAAACCTATCAATATCTCTAGGAAATAATCCCTTGTTGCTTTTTAATTGAAAATTTCTAATGTGTTTTCTTTGTTTATGCAGGAGAACAACTTGCTTCAGGTGCTGATGGTACGCAACTATTGCATGCTAAAACTATTATCATATTGGTCTTGTAATACATTCTTTTGGTGGTTGACTTACTTTTGCCCTACAGTAAAAGTTGTACCCGTGAACTTTTGTTTATCTTGGTTGCAGCAAGAGCTTGCATATATAACACAGGGGCAATGCTAGCAGGATCTTCTTTTATTCCAGTTGAACAATTTTTTTGTATGGATATCTACTTTCAAGTGCTTGCTTAAGCTGGAAGATGCAAATATATGAATTCTGTACTCCAACTGAATTTGCAGGTGGGGAGCTAGTTATATGGAAACTGCATATTGCAGAGAATGGGAACAGTTGGAAAGTACTGAAGACACTATCGTAAGCTGCTTTTATGATTCTCTCATTGCATTAATTATAGCTTAATGCTGTATTTCTTATTACATGTGTTTCTGCTGAAGCAGGTTCCATCGCAAGGATGTTCTTGACCTACAATGGTCACCAGATGGCAATTTCTTGATTTCTGGCTCAGTTGATAATTCTTGTATCATATGGGATGCTACTAAAGGTAATATTAATGTCTTTCTGCATTTATATGTGAAGATGGCTCATTGTATTGTTTCCTCAACCCTAATTTTTGATCTAATAACATAGCTCATTTTTTCTAGGCGGCGTACAGCAGATTTTGGATGCTCATTTGCATTATGTTCAAGGTGTTGCTTGGGATCCGGCAGGTGTATATGTGGCATCAACAAGTTCTGACAGAACATGCAGAATCTATATTAACAAGCCTCAGAATGGTAGAGCCAGGGGCCAGGAGAAGATGAATTATGTGTGTCAACATGTGATTGCAAAGGCTGAATCAGAAAAGCAGGTAACAGAAAGATTCTGGAAAATCTCCTTTTCATAAGTTTAGTACAAAGATCCTATTAGCAGGGTAATGGACGGCTGTTTTTTGTAGTAGTAACTTTTCTTTTTTTAATTTTTTTTTTTAACCATTTTTGAAACAGGGCACATCAAAGTTACATCTTTTCCATGACGAGACATTGCCATCTTTTTTCAGGAGATTGCAGTGGTCGCCTGATGGCTCATTTTTGGTTGTTCCAGCAGGTGCAGAGTAAAACTTCAAAAACAATTTGAAAAGAGAAATGTTAGCTATTATGTATGTTGATTTTTTTCATCAACTGTTTCCGATAAAAATCTCTCAGGGCCACTGTATTATTTCTGGCTAAAAGCTTGTGATTAATCACAACCTGCTGCATTTTTCTGTGCCATTTCTCTAGATTTTCGATCTGCTTGTGAATTTTTGTTTACATATATCTACCTTTTTTTGGCTCTTTAGACTGAGGCAGAAAGAAACTGAGCATCAGATTGCGGAGATTCTTAGTAATTTTTAAATAGGTTTTACTTTTGAATTGGCTCATTTTCAAATTTAAATTTGAATCTCTCGTGAAGTTTTAGGTTTGTAAAGCACATGGTTTCCTTTAAAGTAGCATCAACAGCCCAGCCAAGTTTATTAATCTCAGTCCTTTGTTTTTAACCTAAATTCTTATATGTAAAGTAAAATATGTTTGTTAACCCCCGCCCCCCCCCCCCCTGTTTTTTTCTTTTCTTGAAATGACATTTTCCTCAATTTGTTGTGTTTTACTTTTTTCTTTATGCACAATATTTTTTATGAATAGCAAAATCAGTTTTATTTTTTATTTTTTTAATATTTTATTTTTTGATCAATTTTATTTATATTGCATTGTCATATTGTTTCCTTGCCAACTCTGCTCACTTACTGGTCAAGTCTGTTATTAGTGGAGTCTGGGTTCAGCTTATAACTGTCCTGTTCCTGATGGTGTTACCCAACCTGAATGGCTCCTCCGGTTGCCAGCACATGAAGCTCATTCTCCATGCCTTACTTAGTCCTTATATTGGTGCAGCCTCAAGTCTTGGAGCAAATGATGAATCTATTGTTTGGCTTGGCTGCAACTGCTCTGCTACCCATGTCATGATGCAGAACGACAAATTTACATGTTTGGGAGAATTTGGGCATGGTTTGCTTGAGATTGGAGCTGGACCTCGAGGACATAATGTTGGAAAAGGTGTCAAGTTGCAGAATCATGGTCCTTGAGTTTCCTAATGATCATGTGAGGTGGCAGAACTACCATCTCACTGGGAGGTAGACGGTGGATTGTCCTTTATTGTCAGGCCTGTGATTCTTCAGGATGTCCTTATTCAGAGGAATGATTTTTCTCTTCACTTCTTGACTTCACACCTGCTAGACAGGATACATTGCACCACACTTGGGATTGACTCACCTTGCTAATGTATTGTCCAATTTTTTGCATAAATGATAAATGGCAATTTCTTTTTGTATTTTAGTTACAATGAGAGGCATAACTTACAGTAGCAGAAAAGTTTGGAGTGTAATGGTGTGACTTTGCTCACTAAAACTGAAATACTCCACACAGCCTTTAAAAGAAAATTAACAAAACAAATATTAAAAAAAGATTGTATTGAATAACATGGTTAATGGTTAAATATTTTTTGAGAAATAGCTCTTTTTTTATCAGTAAAAAGTTTATTTTATTAATAATTATTAGTCGGGAAATGCTTGGCCCAGTCCAAGGGCAGTAACAAGGGTACCACCATCCCTGAAGTAGCAGAAACAATGAGATCTATTAATAGATCACATAAGGCAACAACACACTAGACCTAAGGAAAGTACACCTAATGATCCCAACCTTTGTCCCTTGCCTTAGAGTGGGATCAAAGGATCATATCAAAAGATGCATCCTTCAGCTTCCTCTCCTTTTTCCTTTTTACGGTATGCCAACCATCTTCAACTTGAGCAGCTTTAGTCTCCCAGCCAACAAATCTGTTATCGGGAGGCCGCAATTGATCCTCCGTCTCTAAAAATGTTTGTTGGGCCTGATCTTCCCTGACTGCAGATACCTCTGGTGCATAAGATCCCAGTGACTTACTTTTTTCTTTGCCCTCAGGAGTAGCAACACCGGTGCTTGGTTGTAACTCCCTTTCTGCCTCTACTAAATTAGTAATTTTGCTATTTGTTGCTGGTTGCACATCCTGCGAACTAGATCCTATAGCCTTTTGTACTTGCTCCCCCATAACAACCTGTGAGAAACTCTTTTGTTTCTCCCCTTTTTTCTCTACCATATAGTGCTGCTGAGTAGCATCTTTCCACCAAGGAGCTTCTTTCTGGGATCTCACTTTGTCACATTTCGCAGCCATATGACCTGTTTGAAAGCATTTTTTGCATCTGAAAGAGATTCCTTCATAATCCAATGTTTGTACCCAACATCCTTTGGAGGTTTTAATCTTGATTTTTGCAGGAAGTCTTTCCACAGTAGCCATTTCCACTAAGATGCATGCAAAGGTAGA
This sequence comes from Thuja plicata, assembly GCA_018584345.1. Classification (NCBI taxonomy): domain Eukaryota; kingdom Viridiplantae; phylum Streptophyta; class Pinopsida; order Cupressales; family Cupressaceae; genus Thuja; species Thuja plicata. The sequence goes on along the minus strand of MU223771.1, from coordinate 339,951 downwards.
GTGATACAGATTTGAGGAGCTCTCATCCACCATTAGAAAGTTCCCCAACGAGTCCCCAATCGCCTCAAGGCAAGAATCAAACCATAAATTAAGAGGGAGGTTAGGAAGCCTTACCCAGATTGGAATTTTGTCAAACACTTCAGTGCTTAGATTGAAGTCTGGGTGCCAAGGTTTCAACATTAGCGCATACCTCTCTTCCCAACACCAGACCTGTTAACACAGAATCATGTTTCTGTCTTGGATCTTTTCGAAAACCATAGTGAAGAAACCCTTTGCTACAGGGTAGATCTGAACGCAACCAACATGCATGGGCTCCCAGTTGTCAGATATCCAAGTATGCAACTACTGTAAACTTGGCCAAAAGCCCCTAAATCATCCAATTAAACCCAACTTAGAAAAAATAGCTAAGTTGGGCACCACTTCTTCATGTTGGCAAGTGATCCTTTTTGATGATATGAATCACTTTTTGGTTGTCATTTATGGCAACATATCTGGCATATTGATCGATTGATTTGAAGTTAAGTTTTGATGATTCAGTTCTAAAATTGACCAAGTATAGAAGCAGAAATACAGAGGTTTTTTTAGGTATCGAAGATCAAGATCGATGAGTTATGGTGAGTGAGCTTAGAGGAAGATACTATGGGGTATGTATGACCTACATCTAAGATCGATTTGATTTTGGTGACGATTATAGAGAGTTAGAGAGATTTGAAGACAAGTGACAGCAGCAGAACAAAGATACATAGCAGTTGAACTGTAGCGATGATTTAGGGAGTATGACGTGGACTCCTAGCAAGCTAAGTTGGATTATGGTTGTGGATAATCTATATTTTGATTATGTAAGAGCGCCGACTATGTATTTAATATTTGCTTTATTAAATCTATTTTGTATTGAGAGCCGACTATGTAATATTTGGTTAAGAGAGCCGACTTGGTAAAGATAAAGATATATATATGAAGATTTTTTGTATAGTGAAGATATGAAATGTAAGAGTGATGATTATGTAATACAAATAGCAGAGTAGAGGATGACATGGATCATTGCAGAACTATGACTGGAACTATCTAAGCATTGAAGATGCTTGTTTTGTTCATTATTGAGAACACTTTGTAACATAAGTATTATTGTAAGAGCTGTAAGCTCAATTGGCCTCTAACAGGGTGTTGTATACCTTTAACAGGATTGTATTCCTCTAACAAGGAATTGTACTATGTAATATTCATCTCCTAACAGGCCCAGGTCTCCTAACAGGGACATTATACTTTAGTACATGCTTGTGGGTACCATCGCCACCGGGGTTTACCCTTGGCCAGGGTTTCCTCGACAACAAATAATGGTGTTATGAGTTCTGTGTTATTTGCTTATGTTCTTTTGATTATAGTATACTTATGGTTTATGTGGAATTGGTATAACGTTTATTTTTAGTGCTGTAATATTGATTCACCCCCCCTCTCAGTATTACTTAATCCTAACAATTGGTATCAGAGCTTTTGGCCCTTGGAGAGAAAGCCAAACATCTTAAGGGAGATCAGAATGGATTCAAATAATTTGCAAGAGAACTTTGAAGCTGCACTTGAAGACCTTGATAAAGAAAAAGCAGAAAATGGTGACTTGAGATTCAAATTAAGGAGAGCTGAGGGATTCATCAAGAAACTGAAAGACCAGCTTGAACTTTCCAGAAATCAGAGACAAGACCTTGTGGTTCAGATAAAGGAAGATTCAGATAATGATAATTCAGATCAAATAAAGAAACTTGAACAAGAGAATAACACTTTGAAGCTTGAGAATGAAGCAATGGCTAAAGAGATCCAACAGGAAAAAGATGCTAAAAACAAGATTGAAGAAGCTTTGAAAAATGCAAATGTTTTAATGGAATAAATGAAGAATGAGGCTAACCATTACAAGAACAAGTATCTAGAATTGGAGAAATACAATCAGATCATAAAGGGTGAACTTGTTGAGACAAAGAAACACATTGAGAAACTTCACATGAGCAGTGACTTGATCGATGAACAAAGAGACAGACATAAACCTAAAGGAGATATGACTGGTATTGGCTTCAATGAAGCTGAATGTTTCAAGAATCAGGAAGAGAAAAAAGATGCGAAGATTGATACAAAAAAACCTACTCTTGAAGAACCTAAAGAGCATATTAGACCTTTCAGAGGTAGATGTTTTGGTTGTAACAAGTTTGGACACATGAAAAGAGATTGCAGAGGTAATGCCCCTTTTAAAACTTTTTCTGGTTATTGTTTTAACTGTAATGCATATGGGCACAAGAAAGCAGAATGCATGAAACTCAATCAATCTGGATATAGACAAGACAATAGAGGAGAACCTACAGTAAAACCTATATGTTACAAATGCAACAATCCAGGACATATAGTGAAGTTTTGCAGTTATAATGGAGTAAATAACAGAAGAGTACCACCTCCTATGAACACAAAGAAGAATGACAATGATACTAGTAAACGTATTGCAGAACTAAAGAGTGACTTTGACAGTTGTTTCAAGAAAGCAGAAGATAACAACAGTGGTAAGATATGGAAAATCAAAGAGACAAGTGAGATATTGGTTCAGGGGGAGACAATAGATGCTACTGGATCTTTGACTGATGATAACAAAGCAGAATCAACCTGAATGGTCGAGCATGCCCTTAGGGGGAGCATTAATGAAGAGATCAGAATATATCCTGCTCCTGATTTTGAGGAGTGAGCTCTAGCAAGCTTAGGTATGATATTGGCCGACATCATGGAACTTATATCTAAGAGCGCAACATCGGACGATGCATATATTGTGATCGCGAGATTTATGACTTACTGGACAGTATTGGGTAATGTGAGTTTTTGACACTTAACGTTGTATAAAGCACCTAATGGTTATCTATTTCCTTACCATTTGAAGAGCAACGACTTAAGGAAATAAGAGAGCAAAGAGATTCTGACTATCCAACGACTACTTGGCGTGATCAATCGAAGCGTATACTCAGAATTCAACGTGTAAAAGGTATTTACATCATTTACATCTACAAAAACTATGGATGCACCTGTGATATATGATGTGGACAGATTTAGGTACAAATTTAAGAAACATCCTTTTAAGTCGTGTGAGGACGATCCCAAAGGAGCATTTTCCCAGACACCGTATGGCGTTTTGCATGTTGAGGACATTAGGGCATATATTCATTGCAAGTATGACATACTGGGTAGTGATGATATTTCTACTAAAATGGAATACATGACTGATAATGACATAATGAGATATGAGTTCAAACATGTAGCTGAGTTAAACATTATGAAAATTCTGGACTTATACCAATTCAGCGAAGACGAATGGTTTAAGATATTATTGAGCAGAGTTCATGATCAATTTATTTGGATAGGTGAACAACCTGTGAAGATTTGCAGTCAACTAATACATAAGATTACTGGACTGGACAATACTGGAATCATCCCTGTAGTAGAGAAGCATGTTAAGAAGCAAGTTGAAACCCTAACACACTCGAAAGGGGATATGCGAGCTATGACAATGAATGACATTTATCTACAGGATGTGAGATTGATTTCGATAATACTTGGTTACAAATTCTACTATAGTAGTAGACCTAATTCAGTATCTGCTGGAGTCATTATGATGGCTTACAAAATGGTGAAAGAAAATGCTAAGTACAACCTATGTGGAGTGTTGGCACAACAATTTTTTGAGAATGTAAAGTTGATAAAGAAAGACAAGTCCAAAACCTTCAGATTTGGTTCATTACTAGTTCACATGTACATTCATATTGAGCATAAGTTTCCAGGCATGCACCCTAGTGGTTGGAGAAAAGTGATACCTACTGGTATTCATATTTCACAGAGTTACAAAAGGCAGAACAACACATGGGTTGATGGAGAACTATTTGGTATGATTAAAATTCTTCAGAGGCAGATGAAAGAGAGATACAAGATTCCTGATGACTTAGTTGAAAAATACAAGGATACAATATGTTTTATGGTTGAGAAAGACTGTGTATGTTTTGAGGCAGTTGTTCCAAGGAAGAAATGGTGTTATCCTATGGGATATGAGGTGACTTCAGAAGTCCTAACTATGCAGATCAAACATGTTCTGGCATCTGAGGTAGATACATCTGAGGAAAGATGGGGTACTTTTGAAGAAAATCACCTAAAGTGAGAGAAGAACAGACTAGAGGTATGCAGAAAAGGAAAGTAGATAACATTATTCATGAATGTGGTGTAAAGGCAGGATTGACTGAGGAAGAGTTGAAGGAAGTGAAGAGGAAATTAGTAGAACGTTCTTCTGGATTGGCAAGTACTTCAACCCTTCCACATCTTGAAGTTGTGATGAAAGCTACTGCACCTACTACTGTTATTGATGTAGCCACCCCTTCATCATCATTGAAGATCTCGCAGGCAATAAAGTTGGTTCCTAGAGTGAGCACTAGATCCACCAAACCAGATTCACCACCTAAAGCATAGAGGACTAAGAGAGAAGAGAAGAAAGCTGAAAGTGACAGACAAGTATGGAAACCAGACTTGAAGATGAGTGAGAAAAAAGCTATTGAGCAAGGAAAGCTAGTTACAATAAACTAGTACTATGACAGGTATGGGGAAACTGATAAACTTATGATTGAAGATATTGTAGTAAATCACCTACTTGTTTTCAAGAAAAATCTATTAGAGATAGAGGGCAGTATACGTAAAGATTTGTATGGGAGATTGGAAATAAGAAAACAGTTAGCACATATTGAAGATGAGACTATCAAAAATCAAGCAATTGATAACATGTTACCTGTGATTTCTATGCAAGAGAGAGATAGAATATTCAATGAACTAAAACGATTATTGAGGACTAAGGCAAGGTTAGTAAAGATTATGGCAAGAAAATATGAAGAAGTTACTGAAGAGACTCAGAGAGCATTGGATCAGATACTAATGAGTACTATTCCTGAGAAGGCTTCACATCCTAAGACTACAATGCCTACACCCTTAGGAATGGGAGAGAGTTCCAAATCAGCTGAGGCAAGCGTTGAGAAAAGCGAAGATGATATGCAACCAGATTTCTATGTTTCTGGTGTGCCTGTGACACTTGACACTTCTCATGATGAGAAGAATCCATTTGAAGGAAACATTGACAATACAATGGCGAAAGATGAGGAGCAGAAAGAGGAAGAACAGAGAGAGGAAGAACAGAAAGGAATGGAGCAGAAAGATAAAGAAGCAAAAGTTGAAGACAAAACTGAAATTGACACATCTTCTATCTTATTGTTGGCAAGTAAAGACAAACCTATTGATGTTGATGTTGTTGTTGATCGCATGGATGAGGATGAGTTGGTGAGTCTAGCCTTCACCGCACTCACTAAAGCAAAGGAGAGATATGAGCAGAAAAGTGACAAGAAAACTAAGGTAATGGCTAGAGCAATCAATACTTTGAATAAATTGCTTCCAGTACCTATTGTTTTCCAAAGTAGAGATGATGTAGAGAACTTAAATTTAGCACTTGATGAGTTTGATGGTCACTATGAGACCCTAGTGAAGATAGCAGAAGTAAAGGCAAAGAAGAGCTACTTGGAGAAGAAACAGATGGAAGTTTGCTAGTCTATTTCATGGGACTTGGGCATTCTGAAATATGTTACAACAAAAGCAAAGAGTTGTGTTGCACATGGTAGGATACTATTCAGTTATTGCTTGAACCCTATCAGACATTTTCAGAACATTGAAGACATTATTGCCAAGGACAGGGCAACCTTGAACAGTATGATGGACAGTTGCGAGACCTCCTCACAAACGGTAATAAAAATGGACAGAGAAGTAACAAGGATTTTGGATAAACTGAATGTATTGGATATAGATAAAGGGAGAGTCATGTCAAGATTTGGTTTGTTGAAGAGTTTGATCACTCCTAAACTATCAATTCTTTCAAAGTACATTTATCAGATATGGAGAAAACAACAGAATCACTGACAAACTCTATGCCTACAAAGTTGAAAGTAGCAGAGACTTCATCATATGTACTGAATGGACTAATTCATGTTGGTCAGCTATTGATTGAATTATGGATTACAAAAGTGAAGATCTTGGAAGATTCTTTTCAAGATATTCTAAAAATGGTGAGCAAGCACTAGTTGTATTACTTTTTTATGCACCTTTGCCATTGTTGTCAAAGGGGAAGAAGAGGGAAGAAAAAAAATGGGGAGAAGAAAGCAAAATGAGAAGAGAGAAGAAAATGAATAAATGAGAAGAGAGAAGCAAAATAGAAGAAGAGAGGAGAGACAGTTTTTGTGTTGGAACACTTAGTCATTTTTTTTGTTAAGTGTTGCCATCAATGCCCAAGGGAGAGATTGTCTGCAAGTGATCATTTTTGATGATATGAATCACTTTTTGGTTGTCATTTATGGCAACATATCTGGCATATTGATCGATTGATTTGAAGTTAAGTTTTGATGATTCGGTTCTAAAATCGACCAAGTATAGAAGCAGAAATATAGAGGTATTTTAGGTATCGAAGATCAAGATTGATGAGTTATGGCGAGCGAGCTTAGAGGAAGATACTATGGGGTATGTATGACCTACATCTAAGATCGATTTGATTTTGGTGATGATTACAAAGAGTTAGAGAGATTTGAAGACAAGCGACAACAACAGAACAAAGATACATAGCAATTGAACTGTAGCGATGATTTGGGGAGTATGACGTGGACTCCTAGAAAGCTAAGTTGGATTATGGTTGTGGATAATCTATGTTTTGATTATGTAAGAGTGCCGACTCTGTATTTAATATTTGCTTTATTAAATCTATTTTGTATTGAGAGCCGACTATGTAATATTTGGTTAAGAGAGCCGACTTGGTAAAGACAAAGATATATATATGAAGACTTTATGTATAGCGAAGATATGAAATGTAAGAGTGATGGTTATGTAATACGAATAGCAGAGTAGAGGATGACATAGATCATTGTAGAACTATGACTGGAACTATCTAAGCATTGAAGATGCTTGTTTTGTTCATTATTGAGAACACTTTGTAACAAAAGTATTATTGTAAGAGCTGTAAACTCAGTTGGCCCCTAAGGAATTGTACTATGTAATATTCAGTTCCTAACAAGGACATTATACTTTAGTACATGCTTGTGGGTACCATCCCCACCGAGGTTTTCCCTTGGCCAGGGTTTCCTCGACAACAAATAATGGTGTTATGAGTTTTGTGTTGTTTGCTCATGTTCTTTTGATTATAGTATACTTATGGTTTATGTGGAATTGGTTTAAAGTTTATTTTAAGTGCTGTAATATTGATTCACCCCCCTCTCAGTATTACTTAATCCTAACACTTCATCCACCTCCTCGTCCAGAGCCACAAAGATCTCTTTGGTGGATGTTGGCAAAGATTTCCCTCTTGATGTACCTGTCTGTTAATGAAACCCTAACCTTTTCTTAGCAAAGTATGAAGATGCATGTGCCTGAGACCCCATAACCCCCGCCTTATTGGTTTCGTTTTGGGCAATACAAACCCCACCATCGGCCACCCCTATCACTGCAGAATGGGGACCCGTAAATAAAGGCCCCCCCAAGCCCCGCCGTTTCCCTTTGACCTGTGCCCCCTCAATTTGGGGCGAATCCTTTTGCGGACAAACATGGACGAAGGAGCCTCCCCTCTCAAAGCAGGCCTCCCGACGTTGCAAACGCACCAACAAGTTGGAACTATTCTCCTTCAACCCCCTTGGATTTCCCCCCAGCGTCAAACTCGGGCATGTGCGAGAAGCATTGGCTGATTTGGAGAATACCTTTCCGTTCACAGTTTCATTTGTCGCGAGTGCCAAATCAGAGGATAGAGCTGTTAGGGTAGGAGCAGGTTCAGCAGCGGGAGCCATTCAAAGCTTTTGAGAAATAGCTCTTTACTTAAGTAAATAACATAATAAAGAGTTGTGTATTTAAAAAAATAAAATAGTAAATGATTCTTACATATAACTAGTATAGATATCTTAAATACATTTATCTAAAGAATGCAACTATTTTTTTATTTCAAGAGATTTTCATTAGTGAAGAGTTATTTTCTTTTATTTATTTATGAGCATGGTTACCTGGAGACCTGTCTCTCACCCTGTGAGTCGCGTCTTGGAGATAGAGATGGAGATGCACCTCCAGTATCGAAGACATCTCCGGAAACCTCCCGATGCACAAGGTTTTCTTGGTTGCCATCTCCTACCATCACCAAAGTCTTTGACCATAAATTGGTGTCTCTTGCCAAAGAATTGTGGGAAAAATGCCTTAAAAAAGGCAAAAAAGGAAGGCAAATAAAGAAAACAAGCCTACATAATGTTTCATGCTGGTATGTTGGATGATACAAAATCCATGCAAAGTTATAGTGATTGGATCTACTGATAGTGGAGACTTTTTGAGAGGGACATAAACAGTTGTACAATTGATTTCCAGTCATTGTAATGGTCTAAAGGGAAATTGCCTTTACTATTTACTATTCTTGTGTGACTGATTTACAATTCTTGTTTTCAAAGTTCTATTCATGATATTCTTTGGAAATCATTAAATTACATTGAAAAAAATGGTTTCTCCAAGAACCCCAATCTTCTACTTTTGAAAATTAGCGGTATTGCTACCAGTCTGTGCATCTCCAAGTAGCCCCGTCTCCTGGTAACTATGCTTATGAGTTATTTTATAGTTATTTTTTTCCTTAATAATTATTTTATAGTTATAGGTTTTTAAATATATGTTTTTGGTTTGTATGTACACATTTTATTTACATTGTTTACTTTATTTTTATTTGAAGAGCTATTTTTATTTATTTTATTTTATTCACTTGTAGAATTATTCTTAAGTTTTTTTACTTAAGAGTTATTTTACAACTTTTTTGAATGAAGAGTTATTTTTAGTTTTGGTTTTTTAAATATGTCTATTTTACTTTGGTTTTATTTACTATTTAGTTAATCATGCATTAAATTAACTATTCCAAATTGATTTTTTTCATAACTTCTAAAATTAAAAAGAATTTTTAAAATGACATACATACATACATACATACATACAACACATATTTGGTAAGTATAGCTAAAGGGCATAGCTCCCATTTTATTAATCACAATAAAAGTTGCAGTACTTGATGCATGATATACATTAAGCCTTTTACACATTCATAGATCCTCTCAAGTTGACGCGAGGAAAGAGATCTCCATGCTGGTTGATAAAACTACCAAACCGATTCAGGGACCTATCTTTAGTGCATTTCCTATATAATTGCAATGCTTGCTCAGTTATTTGTTTCTTGTTCATCGCTTCAACATTGAATATACTTGCAATCAAGCCAACTGTCGAGCTCTTAGGAATGGTGGGAAGGATTGCCTTCACCATGACTTCATTAGCATCAAAGATCAGATGGTGGGCAAAGATAATGCCCCAGGAGGTATTCCCCAAAACCTGTAACAAATTTATTAGAAATTCTTCATAAACTCTTTTGTTCTGAATGTGTCCATCCACCAATTTAGAGAGACCAACCACCTTGGTAATCGCTTCAATAGTATTTGCTTTCCTTCTTTGTTTTGAACAATCTATGGATCTGCCCCCCCCATAGCTTCCTCCTAACAAGAGCAACAAGCTCCAAATCTACATGACATTTTGTCTCTCGACCTGTGTATGCCTATCCAAGAGTGGCACATTCCTTTCAATTTATTTTCTCCCCATCAGTGGGAAAACCATAGGGAGATCCCAAGGCAGATTTTGTTGGGAAAAGTTTGACATTCCGTTTCAAGAGGAAATGATCAACCAAATACGATCCCCATAAAAGGATATACATAATTTAGACTGTACTCGTCAAAGGCCACATCTATATTGTATTTTGCAAATAGAAAGGCAAGCCAGACCATAGGAAGTGACAAGCCAAGCTTCGAAGTGCAATCAAACCAAGGTTCCACCATCTACCAATCCCCAATGGTCAATATCAGTGAAGCCTCCTTCTCAATGACGAGACTCAAACTATCCCAATCAACAGTGTTGAAAGATGTCATGATTGAGCACTCCTTTGTTCGCTAGCAAGTTGGTCACCCTATTTGCCTCCTTGTAGATGTTTTTGATCATAAAATCCATTTTTCCTAACTTCTCCCATGCTTTTTGAGCACGTTTCATCGATTTCCAATTTGGGTTACTTTTAATCTTGATTGATTTGATGCATAACTAAGAGTCCCCTTCAATTTCGACAACACTTTGCCTGTGATTCATACATTCTTGTAATCCTTTGACAAGGGCTGCCATTTCTGCTTCATTATTGGTTGCGTCTCCTAGGTTACCACAAAAGTGCCCAAATCGCCTTGTCAAACTCATCTCCCAAAATGCAATCCAAACTAGCACACCTAGTAATTCCCTTAGCTTCATTGTCAAAGTTCATCTCCAGTCTCCCACTAGGGACCGAGTCATCTTTCCATGTGTTTGCATTCATTAGAAGCTTACCTAGCCCACATGTGCTTGGAATCTTGAGAACCGATGAGTCTTTCCCTGGTTTTTCATCCCACCATGAGAATTTTGACCTCCTAGCCCTTGGAACTTTGTTGTTAAGGAGCTCCAATAAGCCACATTCAATTTTTCAATCACCTTTTCTCCTCACTCCACTTTTTTGATCTCCTAGCCCTTGGAACTTTGTTGTTAAGGAGCGCCAATAAGCCACATTCAATTTTTCAATCACCTTTTCTCCTCACTCCACTTTGCTGAAAATTCGTCTATTACATTCTTTCCAAATATGCCATGCCAATATTGATGGAATAACAACCTAGATTTTGCCCTATAAATCCTACCTACAAAGTTGTGGCCACCCAGATAGGTAGTTCACAACATCCATGTTCCTAGGGCCCATCGATTTGAATTTGCTTTGGAGCCAATCCCAACACTTTACAACAAAAGGGCAATTAAGGAGAAGGTGGTTACAGGATTTTGTGTTGGACTTACACATTGCACACTAGTTGGGTCCCTCAATACCAATTTTTCTGTAGTCTCTCCCTCGTAATTATTCTTTTGTGGAGTACGATCCATAGAAATGCTCTCGCCTTGGGAAGCACATACTTGTCCCAACATAGATCACTTTTCCAACCTTTTACCTCCCTTTGTTTCTACAACAACTGGTAGCCGATCTTAACTATATATTTACCTAAAATAGCCCCACACTAGATAATTTCATCCTTTAGCATGTTAAGGGAGACTCTTTTGCTAACAAGTTCTTCCCTAAACTTGATTTTCTTTGCCTCACAAGCTTGCAAATTGCTAATGTTGATCTAATCATACTCGACACCACATGGAATGCCCCTTTGAACTAGATAGCTCTCAACTTTTGTTCCAATGATTCTAGAAAGCCTTTCTCAAATGTCTTGAAAATCCTCAATTTCCCTCAGAGGAGGATGTCTCCCCATGAGACTGCACCAAAATCAACAGTTTTCCCATTATTGATGGTCCAAGTTAAATGTTTTTCAAATTGTTGAACCTCCAAATGAATTCACAATTGTGAGTATTTTGTTTGGGTGGGCTAGTCTAGGTATTTGTTTTGCATGACTTTGCACCAAAGTTTCTCTAGGGTCGCAAACATCTTCCAGCCTACTTTTGCACCCAACATAGTACTTGTAATGTCCCGAATTTATGATATTAAATTAATTGTTTAAATATTGGTAATTATATACTAATATTAAATAATTAATATTTAAGTATTAGTTATAATTCAGAAGAAGTTATATTACGGGAATCCTTTCCCTTATAATGGGATGGTCGAGAGAGGAGGTATGCTGGAATTTGTTAGATATGGAGTTAGTGGAAAGTGACGGTGCATAGACATAGTCCGAACTGCAGAAGCAATATATGGAAGTCAACCATTCCTTTCGCTAGAGCATGATTCCCTGGCTAGTGGATTTGACGTCCGAACTTAACAACTGTGCATCAATATAATATTATTGTATTGTATAAAGGGAGCAGACGGCTGAGATGGAGATGCCGCATCTGGAGTAGTCTGGCCTAGTGGAGTTAGAAGTGGGAAATAGAAGACGCTCTGTGATTGATACAATCCGAACTGCGGAAGAGTTATAGCAGGGACAAACTTTCAGTTTGTCAGAAGCGGTTCCCTGGCTTAGGCTAGTGGCATCTAGCGCTTAGCATTTGTGCAACGCTAGAGTGGCCGCATCATTCCGAAGTAAACTAGCGGTAGAAATATGGAGACGGGAAGTAACAACGGAATCCACAACAGATGTCCACGTCACATCCATGTGAGGACAAATAACTTTGGCGTATATGATTGTGTCGGTGACTCACGGTAACTTGTAATCATTTACAGTCAAACGATGAAGAGATTTGTGGTTTACAGCGGAAATTCTTAGTAGCGGCAAAACATACACCTAGTATGTCGAACTTGGCAAAGAGGACACGGGTCATATGGAAGTCTAAAGGAAGACAACATTGAACCGACTTGTGGTATAAAGCTGGCATCCACCTTACATAACAAAGTCGACAGAAGACAGAGTTTGATTATTACTTAAGATACTTACAGGTGCACAAGATAATTAATATTTTATACTACTGTTTAACATCTTTGTTGAATACTTAATTTTGGAGTATGAATGAATTCTTCGTAAACGTAAGTATATGCACCAAGACAGTTTTAAATAAACATTTGGATTTTGGAATAATTGAAGTGCTGAGTTTATCACCAAAATTATGTTTCTTGAGAATAGTTTCCTAGGAACTTGGGAATTTTACAGTACTTTGCATCCTTGGATTTTTTCTTTTGACACTCCCACCACTACGATCTTTGCATACAATATCTTTCTCATTGAGAGGAATCTTGTGTGCCTCATTTGATTCTTCACATAATTTTATTTAGAATTACTTCCATTGTGGTCGTAGCCCTATTTGACAGTTGTAGACGCCATCACAGATCAGGACTGCATTTAACATAACTTTTAACATTGTTATTCACTTAGTGAGGGAGAGCCATTTTCCTTTAGATGACGTGGCCTTCAATTTGCGATTATTGACACAATCTGACCACAAATTTGTCCTTGTTGCTTGGCTAAAAATCAAAGCCCCAAGATAGCTCGAAGGGATTTTCTCTATTGCAAATCCAAGCACATTTGCAATTCTTCTTTGCCAAGATTTTTTAGTATTAAAGAAGATTTTAGTTTTTTCTTTGTTCAGAATCTGTCCCGAGCTAGCTTCATAGAGATTGATCGTATCTCTGATTACTTCAGCTTTTTTCAAGTTTGCCTCCCCAAGTGTCATTGGCAAATTGATATGAGCAGTGGGATCCACACTCTTGGTTATATTAACTGCGATCAATTTGCCTGATCTTTGTGTGTGCTTGATATTAATCCTTCCAAAGCCTCTACCATGATCACAGAAAGGAAGGGTGACAAAGGGTCACCTTGCCTCAAGCCTATGGAAGATTTGAAAAATCCACATAATGATCCATTCACTGCCACATAAACTACACCGAGGAGATGCAATGGAAGACTCTCTCCATCCATGTTCTACTAAAGCCAAATCTCTCTAGTATAAGCATCAAGAACTCCAACTTACCCTATCATATGCTTTGCTTATGTCCAATTTAATTAACATACTCCTTTGTTTTGACACTCTGATGGAATGAATTGTTTTATTTGTAAGAATTATACTGATAATGACCTCTCTCCCCAGGGTAAAACCATTTTTATCCTTCAAAATGACCCAATCAAGCAACAACTTAGGCCTATTGGCCATTGCTCTAAAATGATCTTATAAAGTGTATTGCATAGTAATATCGACTTGTAGTCAATGTATGTTATGCACTCATTTTTCTTTGGTATCAAAGTTGAAACAATTTTGTTTATATCTTTCACGAACTTATTTTTGATCCTGAATTCTTCCGCCACTTCCCAAATCTCATGACCCACAAAGTGTTAACACTTATGGAAGAAAAGAGTAGGAAATCAAGTGGGGCTAGGTGCCTTGTTTGGGTGTAGTTCGAAAGCAACTTGTTTAATCTTTAACTCAGTCAAAGGAGCCTCAAGCATCAAGTTATAGCTGTCCAACACAACCGACTCAATGCAATTCAAGATCTCCAAATTGTTCATTTGATCGACAACTTCTTTAGGAGCGAGAAGCTCTGAGAAAAAACAAATTGCAACATCTTCCACATCTGAAGCGTTTGTGCATTCCTCCCTATGCCGGACGTCTTTCTTGAGACCTTTCAAAGAACATTTTTCTCTTGTTTATATGTTTTATAATATCCTTGGTGTCCAGGTAAGGGGTTGTTATGGTATTCCCTAATTATTTTCTCCTTTATCTTTGAGCTTGGTACAAGATATATCCTATCTTTGTATAGAACGAGCTCTTCCACCACTTTATTTTCTTCATTTTGTAGATTTTCTTCTAGGATGCCATTTGCCTATGGATCTTTGGTGTATTCATCAGTAATCAAGTTCTTCCAATTTGTGGAAATGCTTGTTATGGAGCATAAGTAGGGTTTGCGAGATAGGGCATCAACTACAATGTTGTTCTTCCCTTTCATCTATTCTATGTCAAAATTATAAGCTTGCAATTTGCTAATCCATTTTTGTAGATGGTCATTTATGTCCTTTCGATTCAAGACAAATCTTAAGCTGTTGTGGTCACTTTTTAAAATGAACTTATCACAAAACAAATATTTATTATTGTCTATTTTTGGCTAGTGCATGCATAATGGCTAACATTTTTTTGTCATAAATAGAGTAATGTCTTTCAGCTTCTATAAGTTTGCGACTTTCAAATGCAATTGGGTGTTTGTTTTGCTTGAGTACTACTCCAATTCCTTTTTTGGAAGCGTCACACTCTAATTCGAAGGGTAATGCAAAGTCAAGAACAACTAAGACGAGAGAAGAACTCATGACCTCTTTAATTTTTTCAAAAGCTTGTTGGGCTTGGTCGTTCCATGCAAAGGCTCCCTTTTTAGTTAAGTCAGTGAGTGGGGTAGTAATTTTAGAGAAAGCTTTGACAAACCTTCGGTAATAGCTGCATAAACCCAAGAATCCCCTTAGATGGGTCATGGTTCTTGGTTTCGGCCATTCTCATATATCTTTTATATTTTCCTCATCCACACTTACCCCTTGTGCATTGATTTTAGGTCCTAGATGTAGGATTTCTTCTAACCCAAATTTACATATGGAGACTTTAGCATATAGTGATTCTTGGTCAAGAACTCCTAGGACTTCACCAATATGTTTAAGGCGTTCTACCCACGTTTTATTGTAAATCAAGATGTCATATGAAAGTATCAATAAGAACTTCCTTAGTTGTTTCCATATAAGTGATTCATGCATGATTGGAATGTTGCTAGGGCGTTTGTTAAGGCAAAGTCTAGGACCAGGAATTCAAAGTATACATAGTGATATCTAAAAGTGTACTTAGGGATATCTTCCTTCATCATTATGATCTGGTGGTAACTAGATCGTAAGTCAATCTTCAAAAAGTATTTTGCTCCATGTAGTTCATCAATCGATTCTTCTACTCTAAGGATAACGTTTTTTTATGGTCTTTTTGTTCAAGGCTCTATAATCTATGCACATTCTCATAATACTACCATTCTCACAAAAGAGGCAAAAGGACTAGAACTAGGTTGAATGTGTCACATTTTGAGAAGCTCCTTAATGGTTTTTTCTACTTCTTTAAATTTTTTTTGGTGCCTATAAGGTGTAGTGATTAGAGGTCTAGCCCCTTCAAGTTCTATAGCGTGTTCAAAACCTCTTTTGTGAGAAAGACCTGATCGGATGTCACAAGATACCTTTTTGTGTTTCTTCAGGATTGGTTAGATGTCAACGTGTATGGCTTCACCATTTGGGGAAGATTTGTCACGTATCAAACATTGAGCGGCCCATTCCACCCGTCCATGTCTAAAGGTTCTTTCCATCATTTTGGATGAAATTACTCTTAGGGATCCATTGGACAATCCATGCAAGAGGACTTTTTGTCCGTTATGTTGAAAACAAGTTCCATTCTCTGGAAGTCTAGGTAGAAACGTCCTACAAAGTGCAACCATGAGACACCCAATATTACATCGGTGTCCCCCACATTTACAATGTAGAAGTCTTCTTTGATTGGGTGCCTTCCCAAGGTGATACCTAGTTGTGGAATCTTTCTTGTACATAGGATAGTGAACCCGTCAACTAGGGCTATCTTAAATCCCTTAAAATCTAGGGTTTCCAATTTCATTCTTGTAACCAAACCTTCATCATTTAAGTTGTGTTGCCCCACTATACACAAGGGTGGTTATCTTTTGTTCCTTTAGAACACTACAAATTCAAAAGGGGCGATTCTTAGATGACTTCGAAATTGCAGCTATTGTTCCATAGTCTTCCTCATTACAACACCTTATTTTGCTTGGGTTTTCTTTTCTTCTTCCCTCACTTCTTTGTCGGATAATGTCTCTATGTTGCGTACTTGGCCTCTTTTTCCACAATAATGTCCTAGTTCCACTTCTCCTTACATTTGTAACATACTTTTTCTTTTGGAAATGTTGCTTGGCCACATTTATTTCCATGCTCCCATTTATCCTTGCAATGGAAACATAATCTTTTTCCTTCAAAGCTCTCCAAGGTCATCTCTAGAAGGAAATTCCTTTTGATGCCAATTTTTCTTATGGGAGGTTGGGCATGCTTGTTTGATGTTAGATTCTGTGTAGGGTTTGTCTTTTGATGATATGCTTCGAGTTTTGACGCTTTTTGAATTGCGTTTTCAAGTGTTGTGGGATCAAGAGCACTTACCAAACCCCATATCAACTGTTTTAACCCTTCAATAAATACGTATATAAGTCTACATTCAAAAAACCCCAGTACCATGACTGAATTTTTTTGGGATTTTGTTACATAATCCTCTATGGTTCCTTGTTTCAATTGTGTTAGTTCATTGAAGCATCTTTCAAGATGTTTTTGATCAAATCTTTAAATAAGCCTTTTGTGTGAATGTCATAGGTTGCGATGTTTGGGTGTCCTTGGGTAATAAGGTCATGATGCCACTAATCATGGGCAGTTCCTTCCAAATGTAGAATAGCAAATTTGATAGCGTCTTCTTCCATCGTGGGACCAAGGGAAAGATAGGTGTCCATCTTTTGGATCTATGAATGCGCTGTGACCCTTCTCGTTCCATCAAAGTTGGGGAGAGTCATTTTACTCACCCTTTGTTGTAGATTTTTCTTAGGTTGCCTTATTTCCCTTCCTAGGGACACTTGGTGTTTTAGCATCACACGAAATATTTCTTTTAACTTTAAGGTCCAACCTTGAGTAGGCTTCAACAATTTCGTCAATTTTATTAATGGGTTGTTTCTTTCCTTGCTAGAAATGAAGGTCTTGTTAATCTAGGTTTTGAACCCATTGGTGTTATATTGTTATTTTCTGAGTTTAATAATGGGTTGTTTCTTTCCTCCTTCCATTGTTGTTTCTTCCCTAGCTAGAAATGAAGGCCTTGTTAATCTAGGGGTTGAAACCATTGGTATTATATTGTTATTTTCTGAGTGATTGGAGTTAACATCCTTTCCATTTGTTTGGTTGGGCCTAAGGGTATTGATCGTATTATTCATATTTTGCAAGGTTTGGAGGAGTGCTTGAGTTGTCCTCTCATTGTGTTCCATGAAGGCTCACAATTCATCTCCCAAGTGCTCACCCATTTTATCTCTTTAAGTAGAGTTATTATCTGCTGCCAGTCTTCTCCTATCCCTTTCCAATGCCCTTTGAGCTCTTTGGCTTAGTTGCATCAACTATCTCACCTTCCGTAGGCTGGTAGGAACAATGCTTTGATAACGATTGTAATGCCCCCTTCCGATTACCTATTTTTCCCTAAAAGAATAACAAATCCAAAAAGTAAAACTTATATACAAGAGTCTTCTTTCACTACATTACACAATAGCTATTGAAATCAGGAGAATATTCAATTAATCATCAAACAAAATGATAATGAAGATTCCTATTGTAAACATGCACGCTATAGCTTTAACCATATTAGAAACTTGAGGAGAAAGCACCGTAGGATGCCGGGAGACTATCCTCCACAGTTAATCCCAGGAGTGTTGAACAACCGACCAAGTCAATCTGACCCCTTGGCCCACAAGCAACCAACTCAATGGGCGTCCACTTAATTGATGCGACCCGTACTCCTGCATCTCCCTATTGTGTTTTCTTGCCAGTTTCTAATAAGATTGCCCTATTAAAATCTGATGAATGATTATTAGTTCTAACTCCTTGGTGGATTGTGATGTAAATCAAATAAATAAATCAGTGATTCAGATAAGAGATTAAATAATAGAGTTAATCATATTTGCATACCAATTATTCTGCTAAATACAAATGACGGCTATTTTCTGAATGCAATGAATATTTCAGAACTCTCTTATCCCATGAATGTCTTTCTCCAAGTGAAGATCTGCCTCGTATAGCCCTCAAGGGGAGGTGTATGGTCACAACCCTTTGCTAAGTATATCCCTCTTTATAAAGGGACACCCCTTCTAATTTAATCTCCGTCTCTTCCAAACTCATGGCTGCTGGGAAATGATGTTTGTTTAAGATAACTATCTGTTCACAAAGTGTCAACCATATGCTAATTTATTTCTTTCTTTATTATTTTTTTCTCTTGCTCCCGGCGGATTGTGATAGTGGGTTTTTTGGCTGGGACATGACATCAGTTTTGAGGTGCCTATCTAAATAGCTTTTTGAAGGTAAAAATTAAGCTTAAAATGTATATAATAGTAGCTTAGATGTCTTAAATGCACGTATCTAAGTCTTGGGATCCCTATCTAATCCATGTCATAAATTCAATATAGATACCTTGAAACTGAAATTTCTTGGTGTTATTAGATAGATGTATTTAAGACATCTAAGCTAGTAATTAATTTTTCAAATATCATATGATATGTGTTAGTAGTTACCATCCTCAAATATTGAGATAATAATTGCTGTCCCTGAAACTTATCCGTGTACCTACATCCCCAAATTATTTCCTTTTGAAATTCTGTGGAACTCTGTTGATTGCCAGATTGATTGATGTAATGACCCCAAATTGAGGTATACCGGATTTTGGCCGAAAGTAACAATTCCACAACATAATTTGTTTACAAATAATATTCTATAATTAAATCATATAATAGCTATTGACTTTTCAAAGTAAATAAGAAATTAAGTTAAATAACATCACATACTTTAATCTATAGCTTCATTTCCAATAATCAACCATAGTAGTAATTGGGGAGGAGAGCACGAAAGGGTTCGTGTAACATTCACCGCAACTAAGCCCGAGGACGTGATATTACTCCTTGGCCCACAAGTGGCAGGAACTCTTGTCCATCCAACATGGGGTGAGTTGCTTAGATGGGGAACCCATCTTTGCCCTCCCAATCGCGTCTCCTTACTAACCCATGTATGATTGATTCCATTCTTTAGTTTCATTTCCAACAACCAACCATCGTAGGGATTTGAGAGGAACAAACGATATGGTACCTGGAACATTTGCCACAACTAAGCCCAAGGACGTGATATAACACCCCCTGGCCGAAAAGTGGCAGGAGCTCTTGTTCATCCAACATGGGGTGGGCTACTTAGATAGGGAACCGTCTCTGCCTTCCCATTCGTGTTTTCTTACTACCTCCTACATGCTTGTTTGTAGGAGAATAAATAGATTAAATAAATAATTAAAGAATCTAAATGGATTAGCATTTCTCATTATTAACTATATCAAAATGCATAAGAGATTATATACTAAACAATATCATCACATTGCATACCACAACACTTGCTAGGTCACAAGACTGCTGTTTTTTTACTGAATGCAGATCACTTATAAGTTATATCCAATCTGATCTCTCCCATCCATTCCTTATTTCGTTTAATATCTTCCTTCTCTTGTTAAGAGAGGCATCCTTTTATAATGGATGCATTCTTTCCAAAGGATGCGATTAATAGAACTTTAATCTGACCGCTGCCTTATTATATCTGCATTTTAGTTTAGACATTGCCTTATGTGTTTTTGTCTTGGGTGTTAATCATGGGGGTCAGCTCAAACATGATGCAAATATTAATCTAAACTTATTCTTTATGATTTAGGAGTCAGCCAGCAATTTAAATAATAATGAGTCGGCCATAATAACAAGTTGCCCCTCTTCCCAATACTAATAATTATTATTATTTTATTCCTAATACCAGTTGGCCTGCTATTAATTTCTATTGCCCACATTTAATATGAAGAGGGGCTGCAATTATTATTTATTATTCTGTTTCTTCTTATTTTGCCCTAGTCCGCCCTTTGATCAGGGTGCAATTAGTCTTAATTGTCCCCTTAATTGTCACAATTAATTTTTTATGATTTATAAGAGTAGTCTGAGTTCAGGGGCATGGCAATTGAATTCAATTTACGTTTTTTGCCATGTCATGTTAATTAAATGCTATTATGGTCTTGTTGCCATCTGTCCCATTAATAGTGATGTATTGATTTTTGGCACATGCTCCTTGGCAACGGTGTCAATAAATCTTTGATTGTCATTACTAACCAGGTTTTTGAAAAACAAATTAACTGTTTCTTATTAAAAAATTTTCTTACATTTTTGGATCCTTTCTGATTAATTGCCATTTGTGGTTTTGGTAAGTTTCCGTGTTATTACCAAACTATTCTACCGTCTTCATGGCATATTAGCTTTTTCTCTTTGTTCTTGTTTTTTGTGGGTCTAGAGTTTTTCAAACAGCTTTTCATCCATTTTGTTTAACCCTTCTTTACATTATATTTAGATAGCCTTGTATTTCCGTTTTGTTTCCAAGCAAGTTTGCATTTTCATGTTTATGAGAGATATTTGTTGTTTTAAGGGAAAAATCAGCAGTTGTGTCGAGGAAAACTTGTGCAGAAGATTCGTGTGATATGCTGCCACTTCACATTCTAATGGCAAAAACAATGTGTTCATACTATCTTATTCATAGATTACTATGAGAAAGTTGCTACTGTAATATGAATTTTCATTGTTTAAAATAGTTTCCTCAGCTAAAAGTTGTTATTGCAGGTATTCATAAATTTTCTGCAGATTCATCGTCATCCAATACAGCATATGTTTTTTCTAGAAAGGACCTTTCCAGGTGAAGTTGCCCTCTTTTTCTTTGTAGTTAATATTTAATGATAATTCTTATTGAATTTTGCCATTAGTTTTTAGATGCGTAATCAAACAAATGCAAAGAGTTTCTTATTTGGCTGCAACTGTTCTTATAAGCACAAATTGAATTATTTACTAATTACATGGTTTTAAAATCAAGTATCTGGTTCGGCCCTGCAACCCTGCTGGTTTGGGTATGACCAGTTTTGGGTGCAAAACCTGGTGTGGTGTGGGTGCGGGTGTGGCTAGGGTTCAGAATTTCACTTTTGGGTTTGTCCTGGATGAATCTTGGAGAACCTGCCATTAATTGTGACAGGTTTTTCTGGTTCCATTATGAACCTGACAGCTTTTTATTCATTTTTTTGTATTCCAAGTCACAAAATCATATCCCTAATCCTAAAGGGAATGCTGTGGAATGCGATTTAATGCTCGCTACAATCCAAGCTTACACAATTGTAATTTTGCTGATGTCTTTGCTGTCAGGATCAGACGGATTTATCTATGAACAAGTTTAGAGTTGACTATAATTAAGCAAATGTTTTGAGTTTTTCAGAGTCAACAACATTCAGTAAACATAACTTAGCCTTAATGATTCATGATAAAGTATGATGGATGTGATCTAATGCTTGCTGCTATCCAACCTGACATGATTGTGACACTGGTACCATCTTTGCCCTAAATGATCACATGAATATATTCATGACAAACTGCAGAGATGACTAGAATTAAGCATATGTATTTCACTATTTCAGAGTCAATAACATTCAATAAATATATCTTTGCCCTAATGATTCATGATTAAGCATTTCAGTAAGTTTAACTGTATAACAATCATCGGATTTATTTATGATCGATATGTTTTTTTTTGTACAAACCTGAAATATCTCCAACCCCCAATTTGTTTTGGACCAATCTGTGAACAAAACCCTCAAATCCAAGCCCAAGCCTGTTCCAGGATTGGTAACCTATTTTAAAACTATTCTAAAATGTAGGATCACGGCTCAATAATATATCTTGGGTGGAACATGAACTCTGATACTCTGTTCAATCCAACACAGCTCTCAAACAGAATCACATAGTTTGGCATTTGCCATTGTTTCATTCTCCAGTTTGTGACATTAAAGCACTACTCTAATTCAATTTATGTGCACACTACAGGAGTCCAAGACCAAATGGTTAGTGCATGCAAAAAATCTTCTTAGTAATTATATATTTTCACAAAATACAATAAGATAATTCATCCCATGTGTAATCTCCCACGTTTGCATGACTAAACACTCTTGGTTTTTACCCCTTCATTAGAAGCCTTTGAATAAAAAACTCATATATCTCCTAAATCTAGCCCCAGTTCCCAATAGAAAACAAGTCATCCTGCTTATTTCTAATCAAATAAATCCACTCGAGGTTAAGGTGTTGTGGACTGGTTAAGGTGTTGTGGACTGAAGCTGCATATCCTGCAAATTAGGTATTGGGGAATTCCATACAACTTAGAAAAGGTATCTTTAGGCTGTCATTTTTCTGTGTCAGGTACTTTGAGCATGTGGCATTATGGTTTTTTTATAAGCAGCTTTTCAGTTCAAAATTGTTAATTTGGTCCTTTAAACCTACGAGTCTCCATCATTTACATTATTGTCATTGCTTGGCCTTTCCATTCACAGCTTTACAAATATGGTTTGTTCTACAGTATGTTGATTGGTCACTTCTGCAAATGCTGCATGCCTATCATTTCTCTTTCTAATAACGCAAAATTTTTAGAGAATATATCTAGATTAGTGCAAGGTTTATGTCAACAGAGATATAATTTTATTTGTGATTCTGTCTGATGAACATCATCACTTCTTTCCTCGATTCTTTTTTATTTCAATCAGTTCTTGCATCACAACTTTTAAATTTTTTGAATTTTTGTTTTATTCAAAGTGAACAAATGCTACTCCTTTGCTCAAAATGTTTCCATCATATTCTTCTTCCCCTCGTTAGTCATAGGCTGCTCTGTAGCCTTCTTAAGAATGCCATGTTTATGGAGTACACATGGTTGTATAGGATGCTGAATTAATCTGATTCTTACCAGCTCCACTCAATGGTGGGGCTCTGGGTTTTTCCTTTGATTTGTCTCAAATATGGTTTCTCTTTCATCAAATACGCATTTGTTTATATGGAACTGAATGAGGGGAAGGGGTTTCAGTATTCGCCTATTATGGCATGCAAAATTCTGATTCAGTGTAGCTTGCAGGCCTGCTTTACAACTTCCTGGTGCTAGCAAACCTATTGTGGCAATCCGCTTTTGTCCTTTACTTTTCACCCTTCATGCAGAAAATTCAGGTAAAGTGTCATGTTTAGAGTGAGTTATATATTTTGTTACCTCTAAGAATTCGGCATGAATACCTGTTAGCTTGTTGGATGAGTGCAGGTGCTCTATTCAAACTTCCATATCGTGTTGTATTTGCCATTGCAACATTGAATTCATTGTATATTTATGATACTGAAAGCAGCACTCCCATCGCAATCTTTGCGGGTCTTCATTATGCAGCTATAACAGACATTGCATGGTATCTGTAGTTTTTAGCTTGCTGTACATACCTTATGCTTCTTTATTGTCTCAACTTGATTTGAATGGCATATGCTCTCTTCTCTGTGCCAGGTCATCTGATGCAAAGTTTCTTGCGGTGTCATCCCAAGATGGCTACTGTACGCTGGTAGAATTCGAGAATGGGGAACTGGGTTCGCATGTAACTTTGTCTGGTAATAAGTCCTCTTTGCTCTCCTTATTTGGCAATATTGATTGCTTTCACAGAATTATTAGGCACATGCCAAAATCTTAAGCTTTGTTTTTCATTTGTAGTTGTTATTTTTATTAGGATCTCAGCTTTCTACGGAGTATAGAAGTTTATTTTTCACTCTGTTTTATTCATTTTTAATTTTTGGTCAATGAGTAACAGTGGTTTCTTTGATTAGAAATACCTTCGCATGTTGCAAGTTATTTGCCACAAGCGGCCAATATTGTGGCAGAGAAAATAAATGTGGACATGTGTATAGGAGATGAAAAAGCTATGAAAAGGGATCCAGAGATCGAAACAGAGGAAGGTGTCAAAACTGTCAGGGCAAGAGGACTAGAGAAGTGTGAAGCAATGATAGAGAAAGAAGATAATTTAGTCTCAGTGGCTTCTGGCAATGGTTCTCCAATCAATGGGAAAGAATCTACTTCTTATCAAAAGAAACAGGAAGATATAAATCCAGTAGACAATCATCCCAAGATTTCCAAAAGGCGCATTGCTCCAATAGCTGTAGAAGTGGAAAATTCTGTGATAGAAAATCAAAAGATGGATGCGGACTTGTGTTTGGTAGATAAATCTGTTATGTGCAAGGATCTAAACATGGAAATAAAGGAAGTTGTTGAAACTGTACAGTCTACAGGACCAGTGAAGTGTGATGTAATAACTGAGAATATAGAGAATTCAGTTTTGATGGCTTCTAGTAACAGTTCTTTAAGTAATGAGAAAGAATCTAATTGTGATAAAAAGAAACAGGAAGATATGCAGCCAGTTGTCAATCTACCCAAGCCTCCCAGAAGGCGCATTATTCCAATAGCTGTTGAGAAGTCATAAGCTAATATCAAGCGCCAAGAAAAAAGGTTTCACTACTGGTTTTTCATAAATGTTGTTTACGTCGGGATGCTCCCAAGACTCCCATCTCGGGGACGCTCAACATCACTCGTGGTCCCTGTTAAGAAATTTCAAGTGAAAACAAAGGTGATAAAATTGTGAAATGACATTCTAATGAAGGTTGTGAGGTTTTGGAGGACTTATTTGTGCTTGTTGGCAGGAGCTTTGCCCCCAGACCCTTGCAAGGGTTTTGCCTTTTGACTCCACCGGGGGGTTTTGCACCCAGACCCCTGCAAAGGGTGCTTCCCTTTTACCCCATTAGGGGCTTTACCCCTAAAACCTTGCAAGGGGCATTGCCCTTTGACCCCAAACCTCCACCCACCATTGTTATTGTTAATGCAATCACTGCTATGTTTTTTCGTTTTTTGTTTTCAAACTTCACTTAGTATGCCAGAGTTACATTTGCAATTCTTATACTTACTCTTGATTTGCTCCCAAAGTTCCAAAACTCTGCCTGCCATTTTTAAAATTCAAATTTCAATGCAGTCATTGTCTTGCTTTTAATGTTTATTAGTTTAAACTTTACAAAGTATGCCAAAGTTTCATTTACAATTCTTATTCCTTTCACCTTTTTATAACTAATTTTTCATGTACTATATGTAATTGTGCCACCTCTTTGCTGCCCTTGCTTCGCCACTCCCTCACCATCAATATCAACATACTTTTGCCCCTGGTCCCCCATCCCTGTAACCAGTCCCTCCATCCCTCCATCCCTCCATCCCCTTGTCAGGAAACCCATAGAACTATGTTTTAAAGCCATTTTGTGGGTGACAACTATTCAAAAATAGGACTTGAAAGTTTTTTTATAAAGAAATTTCAAATATTCATATGATAACTTGTGATCCAGTTTGATCTCAGCTGGGATATTAAATTTAATAGATGGGATTGCTCTATGAGTTGTATGTACAAAGCATGATTGGTACATTTTTGCATTATGAAAGTTCGTTTCCTTCTAAGTACGTGACTTAACTAATATTCAGTGGTATGATTGTAGCTTATCAATTTTTCTGTGGCAGTCCCTGTATAGTGGACAGCTTATATTTGACTGACTTTGACATTGAAGATGCAATCTGCAATAAGCGATATGTTTTTTTTAAAGATTTTTTGGTCATAATTAATCATTAATCTATTACTTGGTCTGGCTTATAGTTTTGCGGGGATTTGGGGGCAAAGTCCCTGCCCAAATGAATACCCTCAAAACCACACAATATCTGTATGGTGCACGTATTTTCATTTTTTTTTCGTAAATCTTAGATGGGCATGGCATAAACTGAACAGCCATTGAAATGTTGTCTTTTTTTCTAAAAAAGTAACTAAAAATGTGTCTGGGTATCTTAGGGGATGGCTAGCCATGCTTAGGACAGATCAAACATCCCCTGCCCATCCCAGGGATCGCTGGCCATCCCTTAATGTACCCAGGTATACCCTTTGAAACTTTTTGATTTCCCAGGGGTGTTTCTGAAATTAAAAAAAGGACAGGGTCCTGGCCATACCCACATGCCTGAAATGTTTCTTGTAGGGGACAGGATTATTTGGGGCAGGGGAACAAGGAAACATAATGAAGGTTATTTGATGATCTTGATGTCTTGAAGTTATTTCTATTAAATAATACTGATCATTATATTCGAAGTCTACCATTGGTGGTCTATACATATATATATCCAAATCTACCATTGATGTTCGTAATAAAACGTTCTTATTGAAGCAAATGCATTTGATTTTGGCAAACATTTTGTACAAATATAGAATCCATAATGAACTATATTCATATTTAGTTTCCATGTTCGACAATCTATTAATTTCATAAGGCATTGGAGTAAATAGTTTTCACGTTGCACAGAAACATGAGCGGGTTCAGAAAAAAATTGAACGTGGTTAAGTGTTTTGAAATGCCCTCTGCCGTAGAGACTCCCGCCCGCCCAACGGCTCTGCCTGCCTCTGGTGCTGGAGTCGCTGGTCATGATGCCGCGTTTGGATCTGCTCTCCTCCATGTGCTCATGTGGTTTCTGCTCCTAGCCTTTGTGCTATGCGTTCTGTCTTTTGTTTATTTTGTTTCTTGGTGTGTTGTTAATGTGTTGTTAATATGCTTTTAATTTATTTTTTAAAGCCTTTTTGACTTCGTCTATATGGGTCAACACCCTTGATTTTGCTACTTTTATTATCAAAAACATGCGTGGGTACAACTTTCCTCAATCTGCTGTTCACCTCATTTTTCTTTCTTGTTTGGCTATTATATATAGGTTGTTATAAATGTAGAAAAAAAACCCTTGGCAATAGTCTAGTTTTATTACTAGACAAATACTTTTGTATGGAACATGGATGCGGATGTTTTAGCATTTTCTATAAGGAGAACTGATAAGGAATGAATTTAAGCAAGGCTGCAGTTCTAGTAGTTTTTTTTTTGTTATAATTGAACATGTTATCAAATAATTGTAGGGATACGTACAAGCAATATGATAGACGCTGACAAAGATGTGGGCAAAGTTTGAAGTATTATATTATAGGATTTGCATGCATCGCTAGTGCTTCCATATTTTGGTTTTTAGAATGCAAGAGTTAGTAGAAAGACAAAATTGTTATGGTTGTGGTGATATTAAATGGGGTTGAAACTTTTTTGTTTTTTTGTAATAGACTGCATAAACATGACATATCTTTAAATTGGCAAGAGTTCATCACACTTTCATGGTTCATATAAGGTTTGCTACCCTCCTTGAAAGGGTATTGAATTGAGCCCAAATTCAATGATCCTAAAGGTTTTGTTAAGGGTTAATGTAGAACCAACTACAAATATCCAATAAAAGAGTATTAAGGTAAATGGTAGGAAGTAATGGAGTGGATTTTTGCAAGAAGGCATTGGAGGTTTAGCAACCTAATGGGCTAGATTTTTTGGTGTTCAATTTATTTTTGCACACCTAAGTTTACTCTTCATTTCCACAATTTTTACACCAATTTTTTTTCACAAATTAAAATGAATTTCAATTTCTATAAAATATTCTTCCATATATATTGAAATTCTACAACTAATTATTTAAATTGATGTTCCAATCATTGTAATAAACCTAGGTTAGATTTGTTTACCATTGTGATATAATTGATTTACATAAAGGTATTTTTGAATTATTTATACTAATAAAACCCAATTTAATATTAACATTTGTGAATTTTAGTTAACAAATATTAAAATATGAGATATGAACTATTTAAAAAAAATATTTATACCAAAACTTTGTCTCCAGACTAGTTTCAACTACACAAATTAAAAATAAATAAAAATTACTAAGTAATCCCTATTTAACAGTTTTAAGAAATGAATAATTGCAAACTTTTAAAAAAAAAAAAATGTATAATCTCTCAATCAATTGTTCAATAGCTTCAAAAAATAAAATAAAGGGCAATAGTAAAAAAATGAAACTACTCAAAATATTAATGATATCTTAAAAATCCATCTAGGATTCTATACACCAAAAAAACTGCATCTATGAAAATGAAAGAACTTAAACACAACCAATTTACTATGATTTTTTTATTATATTAAAATAGTTTATCAATATATCATCACAGTTTAGCCAAAACTTGGCTCATCGAAGTAACAAAGTGTCCTACAACATCTCACCACCAGAAATATACAGTTACAAAATTGGGTGAATGAACCTATTCACAACTATATATGATCACTATTTAGTTATGCCATTTAAAATATAATCAGTACTTGAGAAAAAACTAGAAATTTTTGTTGAAAATGCACTAAAAATTTAGCATGTTTTTGTTAGAATTACTGGAATGATGTATTGAGAGGGGAGGTGTGAATCAGTACCTCAAAAACTTTTATGTGATTAGCCCATTAACCTTTGTGTTATCAGATTTGTATATTCACTTATCTATATGTTCATCTTTCTTTATGTATGTAAAATCATAACATAAGTTCTTTACATGTGTAAACATTCAAGAAACATACATGAAAATAAATAACACATAACACAAGATATGATATCGTAGAAAACCCCTGTTACGAAGTAAAAACTGCGGTGGGGATGTCACCCACAAAATTTCACTATCTGTAGATAAGAAGGGAGTCGGTTAAGGCTTACAATTTGATCACTTCTGATGATCTACCTTGTAAGGAGTATTAGAGTGGAGACCTGTTAGGATAATCTTCGTTTGAAGCTTTAGCAACACCGTTAGGTGTGCACTCTGTTAAGAGATTTATGAAGAACTGTTAAGTCCACCTTCTACTAAAGGATTTATGATGTGATGCACTTGTTAGAATGCAACTACATTATAAATGTTGATCTGATAGTATATGCAATCTCGAATTGCTGATAACAGATCCTATAAAGCTTACAATGTATATGTAATCACCTTGAGTGATTGAATGATACCTTGTCTCTGCTCGTCGGTAGCCTTCTCTGTGTTCTTGAGAACTGATATGTTCTGTTTCTAAACTTTGCATGAATTCACTTCTCCTGCTTAGATGCTCTCCGTGGCTACAATCATTTATCAACTCTCTACTTATTACAAATGATTGAACATATATATATACTAGTTTCTAGGTCCATTCTTGATTCACGCTTTTCAAGTTTAACTCTAGATTCAAGGTTTACAACTTGACCTTGATCTTTAGTTAGTTATGTTTTAGATCCGTTAGGATGCTTTAAAACATTTACAATATACTTGCTTGGCCCTCAGGTAATGTTTTAAAACAAATTAAAACTATATAAATAGAATTACAATGTTTTAAACCGATAAAAAAAAAAGAATTACAATGTTTTATTTGACATGGAAAGTCAGATCCACTTTTTACGGGTTCTGTAACTGACTGTCGGTTCTGATGGTCAGGTTGCTTTGTCAGTCTGTCGGGTTTCTGCTCCGTCGGTGTCCCTATATTGAACTGTTCGTCGGGTTCCTTGCCTTTTCTGCTCTGTTGGCGGTGTTCATAAAACTGTACAGTCGGTTTAGTGATTTTGGATCCGTCGACGATGTATCGTCACTGATGTCCTCTTTTGCTTTGTCGTCGGTTCCACACTTGACAGTGTTCGTCGGTCAATTCTATACTTAGCATTTTTACGACAAGCATTGTCATCTTGTCGGGTATGCAGTGTGTTGTCTATCGGGTATGCCTATATCGATGACCTTTATCATGTTTTTCACTTAAGTATACTAATGGCAAAATTTAATGTCATCAATCTCCCCCTTTGACATTAATATCAAAAACTGATATGTGCAACATACTTAATGTATTAGTATGTACACTTGTGTATACTTCATCCTTAGTCATTTTATGACTCCCCCTATGCATATGCCGGTAAGTGTAAGTTTATGTGCATATAATTGCGTTCCCCTTTTTGTTTCCCTTTTTATGATATTTGATATATTGTACATATCTATTTTTGCTGTACATACAACATACATATCTTTTTCCTCCTTTTTGCTAATATAGTATATTGTACATATGCACCATTCATTCCTCCTTTTTTGATAATAAAGGCAAAGGTACTTACAACTTGTCATTCCTCCATCATTTTCTCCCATTTTTCTTTCAAATTTTCTAGAGCCATATGCTCAAGTGATATCCTCACATGCATATCGTAGATGCTGTCTACCATAGACATCTCCGGGGTCGAGATCAGATTCCTTGCATCTATAATGTGTTGTTGTAGAGTGGTGAGGTTTGACAATATGTGAGCCTGCAGCTCGGTGTTGGTGAACAGATTTGTCTTCTCAAAACATCTGCACAAAATGACTCCTAAACACCCAAGGCTGAAAGACAAATTGTAACACAAAAGTTGGGTCACTTCGCTATTGAAAAGCGTAAGGACCCTCTGAATTATCCGGGTACAACTCCCCGTGTAAGATTTACAATGAATTAACTTAAACTATAATTGGTAATGCTTTTAACCTGAAAGCAATAAAGGTTTACAGACATCTATTCGTAAACATGAGATAGATGCAAAGGGACTAATTAACTGAAAAGAAATGGACAGTAAATGCTACAAATTTCATTTGCCTAAACAATGCATTACAGAAAGAAACTTAGAGAGAATGGTTCTTTCCAAATACACGAAAAACTATAGCATAGAGTCCACAGATGATCGTGCTGATCAGACGTAACAGATACGCATTCAAAGGAAACCAATATCATTCAAAGATGAATATTAATCAGAAAACGAGCATCTAAAATCAAAGTTTTAGTATGCTAATATTCTCCTTCTTTGAACACAACAAAATAACAAAGATTCTGCTGTTCTGTACACTAATCATTATCTGAAAGTAAAATCCCTCTTTCCCTGCATTACAATAAAAAACCTAATCTATCCCTGCCCTGGCACAAAGTCTATCGGGCATTCTGTCAAACAGTCTACATAAATCCCGAAGCTCATTATCAACATCACTGTCTCATAATTGAGAGCCTCCATTTTGATAAATAGTCGGTGTTCTAACCTTTCTGTCTTCAAATCTTTACCTGGCTGCGATGCTCTTTTCACCCGACCATTATGTCGGCTCTGTTCTTCATCGGAGTCTCCATCAAGATCGGGCTCTTGACAGTGAGCACTCTGTTAATAGTGTTGTCGGTGATAATTAGTGAAGTCTTCGAACAAAATACATTTTCTGTGTGAGTGCTTTCGTTTACGTCACCACTGTTAAGGCGCCGACCACTCTGCACATCGACATTTTGTCGAACATTTTGGAGTTAGCCCTTAGGCTGCAACGAGGATCATAGTTGATTTATGACTATTTTATCTGACTGAACTTTGGGAATTTTATTAAACAGTTCGCACACACTACCTGCGCTTCCATATACATAGGAAGGTCGACACCTCATTGAACCATTCCAAACACATTTGTAAACATCCCATATTTTCCCACAAAATGTCGTTCTCCATAGCCGTAGCATGAGGGAGTCGTGGCATGGTAATGACTCTTTTGAAATTCTGGTTTAATCACTGTGACCCGACCCATCCACTGGTAATGCCACACATCCACCAGTGAGTTTTCCATTTATTCATGACACGTTATCTGAGTGCATGGATAATTTCAAACACATGAAAAATCTGATTTTCACTCAAACCAACCCGCCGATTATGAGAAATGTAATGCTCTAATTAATTTGTCTAATTCAATATGTCACAATCCAGAATGACATTAATGTCATAAGTGA